>PVKA01001340.1:63184-150071 GCA_004027165.1 Ctenomys sociabilis | reverse complement strand
TTTTTTTTTTTTTTTTTTTTTTTTTTTTTTTTTTTTTTTGTCTTTTTTGAGACAGGGTCTCACTGTGCAGTTCAGGCTGGCCTTAAGCTCACTTTGTAGCTCAGGCTGGTCTCGAACTCACAACAATCCTCCTGCCTCAGCCTCCCTAGTGCTGGGATTACAGGCATGCGCCACCACGCCCGGCGAGACTGGCCTTTTAAATAAAGTGAGAAATATAGCTCTCTTTAGTTTTATTCTTCCTGAACATCTCTAAATTCTGAAATTTCTACAGAAGAAAACAAATCAATGGCCCACTTAGGGAAGCCCTGCAGATGGACCGCAAAAGGAAGGTGAGGAGCAATAGCTCATGCTTTTCTGATAATGTGTACTATTCCCAGCCCTCAGGAGAGGCCTTCCCATGGCTGTTTACCTTGAGGTGGCCAATGGTTTCTAGCGGAGGTTTTGGGAGGAAGAGAACTATCACTGCATTTCTTTCTTTGTTGTGAATGAAGAAATGGAGTAGCAAGCAGAAATGAGAAAACACAAGAGAAGATAGATACAGAAATGAGAGACACAGTGCAGATTTTACAGGTGTTAACTGAGGAGCAGAGAAGAGAGCAGTTAGGCTTTTATTATGAAATATAACTGGGCATGCAATGAGTGAGGGTGATGAGGCTTCACACTGCTGAGACTCTGTACATTCAATGTTATACTTACCAACTAACAAAACAAGTTCAAATAGGAAAAAAAGAAAAGAAGAAAAACCATCTATGAGAGATTCTATACACATGTACTTTTAAAAAGTATTCACTGTATTGGTGACACTCAGAAAATATCTAGAGATGATACAATGTCTACTATGATGGCTACAGTCATATTAGATTTACATTAAATGTAATTAAAACTAAATAAAAATTCAGTCCCCTTGTACCAAACCCTGGTTATATTTTTCAAGGGTTCCAAGGCCACCTGTGGTTAGCTGCTACCATATTAGAAAGAGCAGATATATAACATTTCCACCATCATAGAAAAATTTATGAGACAAACTGCTTTGGAATATATCAAACTTGGCTTGGTGTGGTGGTACACACCTATAATCCCAGAACTTGGGAGGCTAAGGCAGGAGGATTGCCAGTTTCAAGGCCAGCCTGGGCTATATAGTAAACTCGAAACCACCTGGAACTATACAGTGAGAAGAACCTTTTCAACAAAGAAACAAACAAAGCAACCAACTCAAAAATATTTTCCTCACTCAATGCTTCACAAAAACAGACCTTCTGCAAATTTACTTCATAGGAATTTCTTCTATTTTCATCCTAAATTTTTCTTAACTATACTTATTCCGAAAATCTTTTCTCAGTCCTTTTAATGGGAACAGTAAATACAGTTTCTCTTCAGAGGTGTATATCCTGACTTTATCACTTTAAAAACACCAGCAACTCCTCTACATCTCCCTTACTGCCTTCAATTTAATAAAATCCCTCTTAAGCCGATTAAGAGTAAAATCAAGCTTTTTAGTGTGTGATGTACAGTTACCAGTACTTATTCATGTTTTAGCAAATGCTGTTTGTTGCATTATGTTCAATATATCCAAGCTCTATAAATAATTATAGAGAAATAAAAACAAGACTACACACACACACACACACACTACTTAGCCCAATATAACATAATATCTGGCACTCTAACTGTTCAGTTATTACTTTATTATTTTCATTAACTACCTCACATACTGATTTATACTACCAGTAAAACAATGCTGATTCATTTAATCACTTCTATTATTATTTTTTTTTAGTTCTTTTTTTTCATATTTTGTGCAGGGTCTCACTACACAGCTTGGACTTGTAGTAATCCTTCTGTTTTCAGCCTGCTCAGTGCTGGGATTATAGGTATATGCCACCATGCCCAGACTTGGTCCCTGGCATACTTGGGGGCAGGGCCACCACAGCATGTAGCACCAGCAATCAAACTCTGGGCCCTGCGCTTGTACAATCACTTCTATTGTTAATATATCTCAAGAATAAGTTTAAAAAGCATCTACAGTTCCTGATTTGTGAATATCTGTTACATACACTCAAAAAGTGCTCACATGCTATGACTATAACCTGACAGTATAATAAACTGATTCATATGTTGTATATTGATTACAATATACCACTACATATAACAATGTAAGTCTGACCTTAGGGACTTGTATACACATTATAAAAAGAATCTCAATGAATTGTAATATACTGCTTCATGACAAGCAGGACCAGCTCAAAACTACTAAATTCACTGAATAAAGTCCTTTAAAGTATTCTAATTTTGAAAGTAACTTTGTAATACTGGCCCACGCGACAACATGACTGTGTTAGTATATTAACATGAACTACATAGTTGTAAATTATATGTCAAGTCTGTGTCTGTATTAGCTCTTTCATTTTGGGCAAACTAACTTGAGACCTTATCTTATTTGTAAAATATAGACTGGTATTTTGCAAAGCTGTGGGGATTACTGACCACATATGCTAAGAAGCATGTAGTAGACACATAGTAACTGTAGTTACTATGTATATAGTGAAGCTATTAAAGAACAGTAGAAGTTAACAGGATTTCAGTAAAACTAGATAAAGATCAGAAAGGGATAGAAACTAACAATATTTCTGAGGAAAAAGATCACCTATTCAAATGTGGAGATCTCCAGGTCCACTTGCCTTACCAGACCAGCCCTTAAGGCAGCCTGAGCCAGTCCAAAAAAAAAAAGAAGTCCTTTTCAAATGTGGAGAACACAAATTCCCTTAGGTTTAGTTTTGGGAAAAATAAAATAACTTACTCTTTTATGTATAATTTTATATTAAAGGTTGAATCATGCAAATAAACTTGTTTTAATATTTGTAAAGGAGCTGATAAATGATTAAAGATTAGCATAGGTAGAGAATAAAGAAAACAATTACAATTTAAAATAAAATAGTATAGAAATAGAGGTAAATAATGGATTTCATTTTAAGGTATTCAAGAACTATTATTACCACACACTTAGAACAAATCAAGTTAAGTTTGTCATATTTTACTTCTTTTTTTTGTGGAACCAGGGATTGGTCTCAGGCCCTTGTACTTGCCAGGCAAGCACTTATTCTACTGAGCCATTTCGGAACCAGGGATTGAACTCAGGCCCTTGCACTTGCCAGGCAAGTGCTTATTCTACTGAGCCATCTCCCCAGCCCTATATTTTACTTCTTTACAAATGAGAAAACTGGGTGTAGGACAGATTAATTTCTTTTTTTATTTTTTTTAGGGAAAGGTCTACAGGGTATTCAGGGTTATCATTACTAGATCGGACTCATGGTGATCCACCTGTTTACAGGTTCCCAAGAGCTGCGATTACAGGCACGCACCACCGAGCCCAGTCTCAACTGCCATCTCAGTGCACCCTAGGGGTGGGGCTGGCACAGCAGGCCCAGGGATTGAACCCCCAGCCCCTGTACCTGCTTGCAGGCCTTTTAATCTGCTGAGCTATTTGGCTGGCCTCAGATTAACTAATGACTGAATACTTTCTGTGGATTACAAATGGTAGGACTGTGATCTAAATCCAGAAAAGTCTGATTTTAAAGCCCAGATTTGTTCTATGACAACCTTAAACTGTTAAAAATACTTTTCAATGGGTAGGAAAACAATTTTACAGACTTGTCAGGAAGGTAAGCGATCATGTATATATAGTACTTAGCATAGTACCTGGCATTCTAAATGCTTCGTTATTACTTTATTATTTTCATTACAAGAATTTTACATCTGAATACTTTCTGTGGAAAATGAACCTAGTAATTATTGGCACAGAAAGTTAATAGATTTTATTTATGATCAACATTATTTGCCTCTTGGTTCACAACATGTAAGTCAAATCTAAGGTCAAAGACCTAAACAATGTACTTGGCTGCCTCTATCTCCAAGCGGATACTGTGGTAAGTATGAGACAGAATCTGCTTTTAAAAACATATTAAATGCATTTACAACCTACATTATATAAAAGGAAACATTTTACTTTTGCATTTACAAATAACACTTAGGGTATTTATAAAATAACTATCTTCTGAGGAACTAAAATATTTTCTTTCAGATCATTTCACAGCCTGGGAAGGAGAGGAGTTTAAAATAACTTTTTATATACCCTCTTTATTTATTTTATTTTATTTTATTTATTTTATTTTTTTTTTGGTACCTGGGATTGAACTCAGGACCTTGAACTTTGCAGGCAGGTGCTTATG
Organism: Ctenomys sociabilis; assembly: GCA_004027165.1. NCBI lineage: Eukaryota > Metazoa > Chordata > Mammalia > Rodentia > Ctenomyidae > Ctenomys > Ctenomys sociabilis. The sequence goes on along the minus strand of PVKA01001340.1, from coordinate 145,845 downwards.
CTACTGAGCTACCTGCCCTGCCTTAAAATAACTTTTTAAAGAACACTGAAGCTGGGCGTGGTAGGGCATGCCTGTACTCCCAGCACTTGGGAAGCTGAGACAGGAGGATTGTTGTGAGTTCGAGACCAGCCTGAGCTACAAAGTGAGTTTGAGGCCAGCTTGAACTGCACAGTGAGACCCTGTCTCCAAAAAAAAAGAACACTGAGCTTAAAAACAAAAGTAACCTAAAGTAATGGCAAAAACTGGATGATCCATTCTACTCAAAGATTCAGAAAGATAGATCTAGTAATTATAAATCCTATCTATATGGCAATATAGATTTTGCAACATATCAACGCTAAAGTTAGAATGAAGGTAGATTAGATACTACCCTCTATATTCATAACCAGTCTAGATTATTTCTAGCTTTGACAGTATATAAGCTATTTTGAATCATTAATTTTAAAATGTTTTCTTCTTTTTCCCATTCTTTTCCTGTCCTGTAGTACTGGAGATTAAACTCAAGGTCTTTGTACTTAACTATATCCCTAGTCCTTTTGACAATTTTTTATTTTGACACAAGGCCTTGCTAAATTGCTAAGTTGTGCAGGCTGGACTTAAACTTGGTGTTTTTCTGTCTCAGCCAGAATATCCCTTTAAGTAGAAACTCACATATTTTCTAAAGGTACCTACAGAAAGTGCTATGTGTGTACAGATACATGAGTATATATTCATGTATGCATGTATATATAGAGAAAGAAAAAAGGGACAAGGAAGGGGGGGGGACTCAAAAAGCAAACCTTTTAACTGTTAATGAACCAAAATAAAAATCTCTCAATCTATAGAAAGGTATCTCCTGGCTTCAAGTACTAAAGTAATTCTAGATGTGCGGCATAATAAATTTCAAAAATAGTTTTGGCTGCTATAGTGAAAATTGTATAATATTAAACAGTAACTGTTGTTCTAGTGATTTTAATGCTGAAATTGAAAAAGACAAACCACCAATATTTACTGTACACTTTCAGGAAAATAGAACCTATTTTCTTGTTGGCATTCTACAAATTTTTGTTACCAAAATCCCAATGCTGAGAGACAATGTTAACACTTGAGAAAGACAAACATCTCTCTCTCATCTTTTTCAGACAGGGTTTCACTATGCAGTTCAGGCTGGCCTTGAACTAGCAATAATCCTCCTGCTTCAACCTCCCAAGAGCTGGGATTACATGTGTGCACAGCCTGGCCAGATATAAGCATTTCTAAACTACTATTATGGGGCCAGAAAGAGGAGTGACTTGGTTTTATGATTAGAAAAGGTATGAAAAATATACAAAAGTTTAAGAAAACAATCACTATAAATATTTGATATTTTCCACATTCATGCCTGAAAAAGATAAAGAGATTTTTTTTTCCTACAGTTTTTTTTTTAAAACATACAGGACAAGAAAAATCCAATAATATTTTAATGTAGTTACAGAAGATCAACAAAGTGTGACATCACATTTCCCTCAATGACCTTAGGGATAAAAATAATTTTCCTTCAGTATCAGTCTGTCACAGACAGTGCATTTGAGAAAACATAGTTATGAAATTTATGAATCAATTATGGTACGCCAAAATCTTTTACATCTACTTAAATATTATCACAGTATATTAGTGTTAATCATGAAGTGAATTTTAGATTACCTTGAATCATATTAAGAATAAAATTTAGAAAACAGTTTATTTATACATATATTTTTATTCAGGATTAAAACCAGGGCTTTGAAAATGCTAAACATGCAGTCTACATTGAGGCTTATCTCAAGCCTCCCAAAATCATATTTTTCTATACTATGTCACTGAATAGAAGTATAGGGCTGGAGAGATAGCTCAGTAGAATAAGCACCTGCCTGGCAAGTGCAGGGTCCTGAGTTCAATCCCTGGTACCCAAAAAAAAAAAAAAAAAAAAAAAAAAAAAAAAAAAAAAAAAAAAAAAAAAAAAAAAAGAAGTATATATATATAGGAATGGCTAGAAAGACTAATTTTCTCTAAAACTTACTTTCAGATTACTGCACTAGTACTGATTAGTATTATTTTATATACATAGCATATCTATATATCTAAAGATGATTCTCAACTGAAACTATGAATTCAATTCCTCAGTATGTCAAACAAATGTTATCATACGTTTTTAAAAAAAACGAACCCTGTAAACTTTATACTACTACAATATTTTTTGCAAACTAGAAGTCAGGTATAGATTGCTACTATATGGATTATTCATGTCTTGACCCTCTAGCTTAAAATGTTAAAGAACATTCTGTACGTATGACATAGGCTATTCCATGAAAGGCAAGATTTGAAATAAATGGAAGAAAAAATCTAATTCAGGTACTATAATGCCTTTGTTACTGCAGAAATATTATTTCATTTTTATTTTATTGTGTTAAGCTGAGTCTCTATGATAAGAAACTGTTATAACTACGAAAGTCTACAAAAATACATAAATATATTCAGTAATACTGCTACCACTATTTACAGGCAAAAATACTCTAGAATGCATGTCTTGAATGCATCCTTAGGAAAAAGTTTTTAAAAACTGAAAATAATTAAAAGCACAATGTCAAGGTTTATGTTCAAATTTATATTTTTATTATCATTTAAAAGTCTTAAATAAGACCATTAATAACAAATATCTAGTAATAAGGATATAAATCTTGTTTTAAACTTATTGAATAAATTAGTAGGAACACTAACACATTAAAAATGAAGCCAGTTGAGCCTTGACTTGGTCACTGTAGTATCCCTTACTTAATGCCTCAGAATATAAAACTGTAACTTATTTCCCCATATTGTTTAGCTGGTAAGTACAAGATAATATGCAAAATAGGAAGAGAACATTTACATAACAAATAGAAGGGCCCAGCTGGTAAAGAAACACAACATTAAAAATGAACAGCTTTTATAAAAGTAAGGGGAAAAGTTAGTTCAAATGTTATTCAAAACAAGTGATGTATTTTCAAATGTACTTTTCAATTGTGAAACTTATGAGCTGGTATTAGTCATATTTATTTTAATATAGTCTGGCATTTAATCAGAATTCTCTACTGTTAAGCAATGAACTGCCAAGTGTATGTAGTTTCTTTTTGCTGTTCCCAAGTTTATTTTCAATGTCTTTCACTCTCATTGTTAACACCAAGCTACGTTTTCGATGGTCTCAATCCATTAAAGCAAATCTCACACTTTATCTCATTTTCAAAACAGTGAACTTAGTCTGATGTGATTTTTCTTTCTGCTAGGTCTTTTAATTAATTGAAAGGGATCTAAGATTTTTTTGAAAATTATTTTTCTAATGGCAAATTAATGATGACAGGAATGGAATCTTTAATTTTATTAACTAAACTGCAATTGAGAATTACAGTAATTTTTTCCCAGATAAAGTTAACATAGTTAAAGTTGCGCCTTTTAAACTTAATATAAAGAAAAATTATTTAATGTAAAGAGAATCTGAAGGTTTATGATGATTAATTTTATACAGTCTTTTTCCAGCTTCTCTTTGAATACTATGACAACAGTCATCGTTATATTTCAGGTGCCTAGAACAGTGCAGGGCACAGAGTAACCTATTAGTGAGTTAAGATATTCAATAACAAAGCAACACATTACAAAATACAAAGACATACCACTTCAGTTCAATAGTACTATTCTTTCATGCTGAGAAACAAACAAACAATAATGGGTCAATATAACAAGATTAAATAGTTTCAGTCAAAGGGTTCTATTATTAGTTATTTTAATTACCAAACCATGTTAATGTTTCATGCAGACCTGGGTTAGTATGATTCTAAAAAAAATTTTAGTGACAATTTCTGAAATGTTTAGTATGAACCAGGGCAGTGTTAATAAGTTTGCTTACTGTCTGAGTTATGAGCTTAGAGCTTGCTAATTTGAAAAAAGGAAATGGGAGAACAGAGGGGTATCTTGGTTGACACTTTGTCTTACCTTCAGATAAACAGAACTGATATTTAATGATCTAAAGAGGGAAAATAAATGAAACAATCATAAGGAGTGCAAGATATTACAGAATAGGAAGGCCATGAATCATTTATTTTCTTAATGATTTCTTTAAAATTAGTTAATTATATTAATGCAGTACCCTCTTAATCTTTAAATATTATAACATAATTTACTACATTAGTTTTGAATGTAGACTAGCTTTTTAGAGAAAGAGCAGAAGGGAGGGAGGGAGAAGAGACAATAAAAAGAGAACAGAGAAAAGAGGAAGGGGGGAGAGACATGGGGGGAGAGAGAGAATGAATATTCTTGGCCATAAAATTTGATCTTCTAAAGTTGAGAATGCATACTCAACTTGTGTTTCTTTTTCCGATACTTCAGTAATGATCCCATGAGACACAGGATCATTATTGGTTCAGATGAAATGTGATGCAAATATTTTTAAGAAGATTGTTCACTTTTTAAAGAACTATGTTTAGGTAAAAGAAAACACAAATCAAATTTACAGGCCAAATTCAAGTAGTATTTATATTTCAGTCATCAGAATTTTATTCAAAAGTGTTTAGAACAAAAGGGCACTGCATTTCAAGTTCCAATCACAACAAGTAACTAATACTTGTTTTTTATTTTTATTTATTTATTTTTTTTTATCTTACCGGCATCAGATGGTAAATGATGGTAAGGAGCTGGAGAAAAAACCTGTGCTGCAAAATCTTCAAAGGTTGTTGGTTCTAAATGGTGCTGGACAATTGTTTGCAGGTAACGTGCTCTCTCCTCATAGCTGATTTTCTTCTGTTAAGGATGAACTTAAATGCAGCTTACATTGGAATGGAACAGATCTCAGCAAAAAGGAATACTGTGGTTGCTAGAACATTACTTCTTAACCATTCACTAATCATTCTTACATATGATTGAAAGCATGCTTAAAGCTAAAAATGCTTTTTGAAGAAGTTTACTCATGATACTATAAGTGATAGCTTTTAACAGGGAGGCATTTATTAGAAAATAATTATAATACTAAACTCCTGAAAGAACTGTTTACTTAAGAAGGATTCAACAGCTAGCGGGTCATCTTAGGCATCTCTCATTAATCAGCTTCCAAAGGCAGATTTACTCTCAAAGCCACATGATAAATATGAGGCTACTTAAAATACTATGTCCAAAATTCTGTATTTTTTCATTTGTAAAGATTTGTTGTGCAAAATTCCTGTATATCTTCTTTGCTTTCTAAAAATCCCTGCATTTTCTCAATTGTTCTCATTTTGAATGGTAGACTACTATTGCTATAATCCTCGAATAACTCCATGTGGTTAAGATAAATGCATAGCTGAATCTGTATGTCAGGAAAAAAATACCCAGTGAATTATAACACTGAAACAAGCAAGACTATTTGCAAAGAGTCCACAGGACTCCTAAATACTGTCTAACAAAGCATCTACAGGGCACTGACACTGACAGAAAAATACTGTACTTCCTTTTCACCACATTTTCTTCTCTGATATTATTGATAAGCAACCAGTACGCTTGAAGTGTTGTTGCTTTTGAACAACCCACTCCAGGCTTCCTGTTTCAGCAGGTCTGATTGTGCTGTTAGCACAGAGAGGGCGAGAAACAGAGAGAATATTTCTGTTGTTCAAGAAAGCAACTATGGAAATGGCTGTCAAAATGTAGAGCAGCAGGCAGCAACATACAATTATCAGGAAAAACTCACACGCTGGCTTCATGTCATATAGTTCCTGAACTGAGAAATCAGTTAACTGTTCTTCTACAACTTTTAAAAGTTTTCCTGCTGTACCCAGTGTGCTATGTTGACATTTACATAAAAATAAAAAATGCACATAACACTTAAATAAGGATAATAAAAGTCTATTGGTTCTTCCTTTTGTCACTGATTTTTTCTAAAACCCATTTTAGTATTTCCTCCTCAAAATTCACCTTTAAAATACTGCCACTTAATTATTATAGCCTATTATTACAGAGATTGTACATTAAGCCTACAACCCTGATGAAAAATAATATGAGGAAGACAATTTGAACTGTTAATTGGAGATGTTATGTAGTTATGGGCATTTATAAAAGCTAGTTGATTAAAAGAGAAACATTAAAGGTAACACTTTAGCATATTCATTATAAAGTTGCCTTTGAATTTATCTCTTGTGCTTTAAATAATGTGTATTCTTTTTGTATTATAATTTATTTCATGCATCAAATATTGAGTAACCTGAATTCCAATTATTTACAATTCATTACTTTCAATTCTGTACACTGGGGTTAAACTTCAAAAGAATTTTACTTTTGAAATGGGTAGCAACAGAACAAGATGTTACATTAAAATTATTGGTGGTAAGGATTTTATAGAAGGATAACAGTCATTTTTGAGTCCAATTTAACATAGGAAAGTAATATAGCACTCTTTTAAAGAAGATATATGGTTATAAATGGAAGAGGATGAAACTGATGGTTCAATCTAAATAATACCACATATCTCACAACTTGTTGGAAAGTACTTTTTTCATTGGGGGAGATTCACAGCTGCCGAATTTTCTGCAGTTAATAGAGTCCTTTGATTCACAGCAGTGCCCCTTGTACAAAAAATACTGGCCTTTGTGTATTACCAGAAACTAATTTTCTATTTGGCTGAAAAGGGAAAAATGGGGTTATTGCTTCTCCCTCCTACAGAGCTTTTCATTATGCCTGATGCACTCAACTTCTAAGCTCTTCTGAGAAAAAAAAATAACTGAAGAGGCAAGAGGTAGAAAAATGAGCTTGTTAGCACATTAGAAGTGAAGTATCTTGGTGGGCCCTAGAAATTCCCAGTGGTGTGTTAACTTATCACTCTATGCATGCTGGCACTGATAGTCTCCCAATTGATCACTCTCTTTTCGCACCAAAGGTGCTGCCAGGAAGCAAAGGCTGAAGGCCCACAGGAGAACAGTCTGCTATCAAAACAAGCTGTTTTTAAAAGTCTGCTTGAATGGGTAAAATGCTTCATGAAAAGTAGGGTGGAGCCACCTACCTGCTTTGAAAATGTTCTACTTTCAGAGGCCTATAAATGAAATATTTTACTTTATCTTATTATATTTAGACTTTACACAAAAAATTAGGCAGAAAGGAATGTTATTATTTAAAACAAGGAGGACACTTCTAGTGTAGAAAATTTATGAATGCAGGAAAATGAATATGTAAATGAAACATTTTGAAGAGTAATTTTACTTTGTTATATAAAAGGTTTGTAAAACTAAGAAACCCTAATAGCTGCAAAAAACTAAGTTATCTAGATACATAATTTTTATTTCACATAAAACACAAAGTATTTAATAAAAATCACAATAAACCCCATTAGTGACTTATTTCTTACATGATTTTTAAAAAATTTAAGACGCAGAGGTAAGGGAAATATTCATGGTTGAATTTAAAATGAAAAATTGGCACTCATCACATATCAGCACAGGCTAACACCCGACGTTTCTTGTAGGGGACTGACTTTAGAACACAGTTGGCTTGGTAAATAATTGACACTCACCTTTGAAAAGCTACATGTTCATTATAATTTCTTAAGTTTGATGTAGTCAACAAAAACAAACCCTACACACAGTATATGTACTTTTACCATTTTTTTTAAACTTCAGAAAACATATACTAAGGAGACATAATAAACTCTTATTTAAGCCATAGTCCTAGGTCACAACAAGGTACTTTTGTAATTGTGATGATTACAAACTTCCAATTGTAGAGCTGCTAGCACCTACAATTGTAACCAGAATTTAAAGTAGTTAATTCCTACATCACCTTATAATAGGTTAGATGCTTACTCTTTACTTAAAAGGTAGCACTCTAGGGAAGTTATTAGTGCTTATAAATCGAGTGGAATACATAAACCTGACGGCTAGCAAGAAGACAACTCAAGCTATATTCCAGCTGTGAGTGAGTGTTGCCAGCAGCATTTAATCAGAAAACTGAATGGGTAAGATGATAAAAAGGAAAAGATAAAGTACCAAAATATTCAAAGCAAAAATTTAAAATACAGATTTAAGTTGAATTGAGTTTGTTTCTGTTGTAAATGTAGAATTCAATCTAAATTTATGTTTTTTTCTGTGGAACCAGGGATTGAATCAATCTAAATTTATGTATAAAAGCATTTGATGAGGGAGACTTAGCTGCTAAGAATCTTTAATACAGAACTAGCCAATCAAAGGAAATAACACACAGGTGCTGCAATCACAGCAATATAATTATCCACTAATCCTCCTTTTTGCAAGAGCAGAAAAGGGGAAGGACTATTACTATTCTAAAAATAATGAAGAAAACTAAACATTCCCTGCAACAGAGAAATAGTTTAAATCTAATCTTCATTAACATTAACAGTACAACACATTTTGAGTAAGTTTTTAATTTGAAACTTCAAGAGCAGCTGTTAAGGAATGGGGTTCAAGTTCAGGCTGGTCCTGAAAAGGTAAGTATGGATTCTCTTTGCCACAGTTTATCCATACATTAAGTGGGGATGCTACCAACTAATTGCTCTGATTTACTTCACTGGAGTGCTAAAGAGAAAGGATATAAATACAGGGTAACTCAAATATGCCCTTCCTGATGTGCTGAAAATATTTTATTTTGATGCTGGGCTCCCATCTTTGTAAACAGGAGGTGTTGTCTCTAGGACAGTTTTCAATGTTAGATAAAAGAACAAATTCATGTGCAAGAACGCTTTTGATAATATTGGCAATATTTCTAATTACTTTAGATTTTTTTTCTTATGCAAAGAAACTGACTTCTCTTGGGGAACAGGTACTACAGAAACACGAGCAGTACTATGCAAACATTTAAAGAGAATATGCACAAAAAGATTTACTTTTCATGAAGCAACAACCCTCATTCTTCATCATTCTGATCTGATTCTCAACTGCTTTTTAGAAACAGGAACACTTTGAGTTTTATGATGACAATTCCATGGAACACCCCAGGAGCTTCTATACTCAGATCAAATGTGATGTGTAACTGGACTGGAATGTAATTTTTGTGTGTTGTACATACATATATAAAATTTATACACAAGAATGAATATGTAGTATAATTTTCACTAAAAGGAGTTATGAAAATTACAGGCAGCTATCAAGAACCAAATCATTATTTCACTATTCAGGGTTAATGCTTTACTTCTTAAACAAGAGAAAAACTACTGGTTCTTTTAAAGAAAAAGAATGAAATGTTTCTGTGTGTGCTTGATGGCAGTCTCAGGGATGTAAGACCTCCACTAAAATACTGAATTTAGTAAGCATTTGCTGTGAACCTAGATACTTCGATATTTCTGCAGCTTCTTTGCAGTTTTAGCATACAGGAATACTGTGTCTTCTGTGGGACTTTTTTTTTTTTTTTTTTTGAGTTTGTAATTCAGCCTGATCCTCAGTTCTCATTACGTATCCCTGGCTGTCCTTGCATTCAAGGTGATCCTCCTGCCTCAGTCTCCCAAGTGTTGGTATTATAGGTATGTTCCACCATGAATGGCAGGAAGAATTTAAAATAGTAAAAATGTAGTAATTTTGATTATTTGTAAGCTATATAATCTGTGTAGGTGTTGAAGAAATAAAGATAAAATACATGCTCTCTCCTATGATAGTAGTCTATCTAGAAGTCTACAAATGGACAATTAAAATTTAATGTAAACAGAATCATTGATTAGTTTCTAAAGTACAATAAGAAACTAGACTCCTGGGAGAACAAGCATGAGGATAACAGTACTCTGGAGATGGGACAGGAAAACTATCAGAGCCAATTTTAAGTTACCTTATTCATGAGAAAGAGTTTGACTTCACATAACCCTTTGATCTTGCTGACCCTCTTTAAAATTCAAAAAGTGAATAAGGCACAATGTATAAATATGTAAGGTGTAACATGAGAAATTGATAAATCTTTATTTATACCTGATTAAAGAAAAAAGTTTACATGTTAATTAGAATTCACAATTCAGCACTAAACATTTCCCTTCGCTGTGACAATTTTTAAAAATTTATTTATTTATTTCTTTGATACAAGGTCTTGCTTTGTAGTTTGGTCTCACAGCGATCCTTCTGTCTTAGCCTCCCTAGTGCTGGGAACATAGGTGTGAGCCACCATACCTGGGACAGGGCCAACATGGCATGAGATACCAGGGATTGAACTGGGGACCTTGTGGTTGGCACTTTGCCACTGACCTATCTCTCTAGCACAATTTTTTAAAATATTAAAACATTTTCATAAATTCTACAATGATATTGTTTTTTTTTTTTTACACTAAGAGCCATCACAGAGAAGGGAGAAGAATCTTTGAGAAAATCTATACAAATAAATATCAAATGAAGGGTAATCTTAAACCATTTTATCCAGATTTATGAAACTGCTCTATATGTCATAAAGATAATATCCTTAAAAAACATTTAGAAAAATTTAAATATAGATGATCCTTAACTTCCAATGGTGACACTTTTTGATAAATCTGTTTTAAGGTTGAAAATGCACTTAAATCACCCAGCCTATGAATATTGTACTCTATACTCTATAGGTACACGATAGTCTGGGATGTTTACCTAATGATCACTTGGTGCTGGAGAGTTGCCTAAGATTGTGACAGTGCTGTATATCCCATGGTACACTGCTCACTCAGGAAATGACCAAAAATTAAGTATGGCTCTTACTGAATGTGTATAGCTTTCACGCAACATAAAGTTGAAATATAAATCAAAACATTTCAAATTGGGGACTGGGTGTATTTAAGTTTGAAAAAAAGGCTATACTGAGAAGGACTGAATAAAGACAAGGCACCATTTGTATTTGTATATACATAATAGTTAGGATATACAGGTACTTTCGCTTAATTCAATGAGAAGATTTGTACTAACAGTGTTTGGACAGGATATCCTGTCTGCTTCTTGTATTATGGATAACCACTAAGAAGATAACAAAGTTCAGTGTATTAATTATTGAAATGGTCCTATTAATCAGTTTTGAAACTATCGTATTGATATTTGTTTCTCAATTAAAAAAAAAAACATTTGAGAATATTTAGGACTATAAACCAGAAGGCTGTGCCTATTGACATTACTTTCACAAAACTTACTGAAGTCAGGAAAATGTTTATTCAGCAATAAGCTTTGTCTCAAAGAGTATAGAAGTTTGCTGGGAAAAACAAAAGTGCTGATGGATAGAGTTGGGACTACAACCTTGATCTTTTAATTAACAGCCGAGGGCTCTTCTACATCCAATTCTCTACATGTTATGGGGAGAAAAACAGTGTATCAGCATGCTTGCTATTTCTAAGATGGTCAAACAATGACTACTAGTTTGAATTCTAAGACTTCAATTTTGAAAAATGTTTTCATTTAATTACTACAGTAAGTCCCTGTATGTTCTAAAATAAAAGATGTTCTAAAACAAGTTATTTAACATTTCAGTTTTAAAGGACTTGCAATATTTTTAAATAATGAGGCAATATCTTTGCAGTTTTCATTAATGAAAAAAATAAGGTTTTTATTGATCTACAGGTGGATATATTTTCCAAGTATGCTTCAAGGATTAAATGCTATTATTAGTTGTAAAGTAGCAGATTTTTCTGAAACATAGAGTGATTACATATCCTATGGACCAGTATACATGTTCATTTATAGGATAAAAGTAAACTATACTGCTTATCTTCCAAAGCAAGATCTGGAAAATTAATGATTTGGCAAGAGGACGAATTTCTTTTCTAGTATTACTACTCAAGAAACATGGAATCTAACTCATGTGCAACAAAAATAAAATTCTCCTAAATGAACAGCATGAACCTTGACATAATATTGCTTACTTATACTAACAGAAATTCTTCGCAAAGTCTGCAACAGGTTATGACAAATTATCTATTTTTCTGCCTTATATTAATGAAATTCTTTAGTAGCTGATACTATCTACACCATGAAGGAAAAGCTGTGATTTGTCAGAGCAGACAAAGCTGGGCTTTAATCCATCCTTTTAACCATATTGCCAAGTCTATATTGTTTTCACTGCGTCTCAATTAGGAGACAGGCAGGACACCTGGTACTTCTTTATCTAAGTCCCATGGGCTGCCAGATGACTCAAAATCCATAACAGGTGCTAAGGCAGTGTGAGGATACCCCTATTATTGAAAGCTGGAGTTGAATAAAATTTGTACCATATATAATTGCTCATAAATCAGTCAATTACTAAATGACAACATTAAAAAGTTGACAAGCCCATTTCTCCAAAGTTCATGTAAATACATTTTTACATGATTTTAAGATTAATTATGTAAGATTAGTTTTAATAGGCTTAACATTGTAAACATATATAAAGGCTCTAAAAGTCTTTCTTGGTTTAATAATCTAACAATGACTGGTGATTTCCAGAAGCCCTAATATGATTATAACATATATATGTATCTGTCCTACTTCCATGAAAGTTGAATGAAGGAAAACATCTAAAAGAAAATAACTAAGTTTTCTGGATTTCAAATGTAAGTAGATTAAAATTTTGTACATTCATTCTTGATAAGACCTGCTTGAAAAAATATTATCATTAATGTGGTCTTGGTACATAAATGCTACAACATCACTAGTATTAGAGTACAACTTTTAAAAATAATGAGGAGATATAGAAAGAATCAGAAACAATTGCTTTGTGTTGTTCCTTTTAGGAACAAAAATTTCATAACATTAAAGTTGAGGAAATAAATACATTAGTTTGAACTAAATACTAAACAGACTGTGTAAGAAGAATGTGAAAAGGAAAGAAATAACCAAACAAGTGAGATTTTACAGTGTACAATTACTTAAGTATTATCTCTACCTAAATGTGCACTAACTTAATTAAGATTTTGTTTAAATGCTGTAATTGAGAATACAAAAAAAGTGATTTTATTATCATAGTAAGTAGAAACAAAGCACTGCAAACTGTCATTTAAGACAGTGTCACAGAATCTATGATAAGGAGTATATTGGCTTAAACTAATGCACTATATGCCTCCAGGGAATGATAGGCTTAGACACTGGACTTTAACATCAGAATCTATCCATTAATCTTGACTTAAATATAATCTATTCTGCAGTAAAAGGAAGAATGGGCATTCAATGAATTACTGTGTTGGAAATATTGCAGTGATGTATTTACTAAAATCACTTCAGGGGACATGAGGAGATGGAATACCAGTAAATTTTACAGATTTACCAATTTTACAAAACATGCACTTGACTTTCCCCAAATTCAGCAAGAACATTCCATTTATTAAAAATAGATTTAAAAAGTATTCTTAAAGTCTTTTCCTGATCTTACATAAACACAAGGTGCATAAATTACAATACTGCAATATTTTTTCAGCTGGGAAAAAAATCATCCTGTGGAAGTATAACTGTAGGGTCAGAATCCCTGGAGGCTGAAAATAAGCTCTAATTAAAAAAATGGTAGATCATTGTTTCTTTGCATCAGCATGACCAACTGCTTGCTGATAGGACTACGCAGAAGAAAATGGAAAGGGCAGTGGAGGAGTGTTTATACAAACATCAAGATGTACAGCACTTCATCAAACAAAAAAAAACCCCTCACGGTTTAAAAGAATATCCCAAACTGGACAGAATGCAATAAGATAACTACGTATGGCTAAAGTGCATCAGTTACTCATTTAAATGACAAAACATATTTAACCTGAAGATGTGCTAATTTATGTTTAGTGTATTACTTTAGCATTTGCAACTGTTACACAAAGTAAATTTACATTTCTATACTAATTCAGCTAATATATATTCAGATGCCACTTGGGAATTCTAAATGTAAAGGAAATTAAACCAAATTTATAATCTTATTTAATATGTGAATTATGAGGTTTTAATCTGACTCCTATTTCAAATTTGTACAGATTACAAATACATTATTTTCATCTCAACATAGAGTATCATAAAGCAAACTCATTTTCTGCTATAATCTAGTGGCTGAAAATAGATAATGGCATGTTAACAAGAGATTACTACAGGTGGTTGCTTAAATATATTCATTTCATTTCCTTTCTGATGGTAGTTATGTGCTAAATAAAAGTCAACACTCCTATAAAGAAAGAAAATGTAGAAACATCAGTTCTACAACAGCTATTTTTGTTCCTTCTCTTTTGTGAACAGCAATTAGTAAAGCAACCCCTTCCCCTCCTCCCTATCTGTCAAGCTGTTGAGAGCAGTTTGCAACTTGACAATGGTACCATTGTGAATGCTCTCTGGGCTTTCTTCCCACAGAGAGTTAAATGGGCAGTTCCTGCTGCCCATGATTGGTGTCCAGTGAAATAATACTCAAGAGCCAGGTTTTATCAGCTTCACGCCAAAGAAGTGAAGCCAGGGAACCCAAGCCTTCATATCATGCTGGACCATATGCCAACCCTGATGGCCCTAAAGGTTTATCACTGAGAATCAGGATCCATCCTGTCCCTTGTGAAATTTCACTTCACATACCTTATGTGAAATGTGAAGCATCGCTAAAAACCAAACCTTTACAATTGGCATGAACAGATGGATGGTAACAGTGGTTTGGCAAGCAAAAGTTAAGATTTAAATAGCCTGTATTTTAGGGTTTGAGAGGAAAAGCAGTTAGAAGAAAATGTGATCTACAACACATAGTTTAATTTTAATTCTATTATTGAGTTACTAAACATTCAATATAAAAACTCTTATGCTTAGTAAAATAAAAGAACAGATTAAAAAAACTGTAATTCTGATGTCAAACATGCTAAAAGACTGACTTAAGCCTTATATCTTTCAGTTTTAACTCTGAAATTCCCAAGTAGCATCTAAATCTGGTTACTTTTATATTTAAACACAGACTACAATAAGATTTGCATAGTATGTAGCAGGTGTGCTGAATAATAATGTGTGCATACCAATAAGCCTTCATCACTAACAAAATACTGGATATTAAAAAATCTCCACTTTTGGATAGGTAAGTTAAACATGGAAGCAGAGAAACCAAGTTTGGTTGTTTTTAGTGAATAGTTTACCCAGTCTTCATGACATTCTCTATATTCTTTCTGGTGCAATGTGATATGCATGTGACCCAACTGTCTGTCTACATTGGCATATGTGGACCATATTGTCACACTGGATTTGACAAAACAGTAAGAGGGTGGTAATGCTTCCTTTTCCTTTGGTACATTGTTTTTCTTTTTTTTTGCTATAAAGTTCAAAGTACTATAAAATAGAATAAAAGCACTTTATTTGTCAAAATGTGTTAAAGAATAATAATGGACAAAAGCAGCATAATAAAGAAAAGCATCTTTTAGGGAAAGTGTAAAAAAGATTGTTAGACAGGAGTCTATTGTGAATGTATCATAGAAATGTAAATTCTTTAATGGTCTTTTAAAGATGGCAAATATTTTTAAAGAAGCAAATATATGTAAATATTATTAAACATCTACCCATGTGTGGTGGTGTAGTCCCTGTACGAAAAATAGAAATGATTTGGGAATGTGGCTCAATGTAAAGGTTTGTCTAGTACCACAAACAAAGCAAAACAACCTAATATTTAGAGACCTTAGTCTTATTAGGAAAAAAATAATACTGGCTACTACTCTTATTAGCCATTCTATGAAAATAATAAACTTGGTTTGGGTTTCTCTAAAAAATTAAAATAAAAATGATTAATTCAAACTAGTAATAGGATCAACATATTAAAATGGTATCACTTTAGATACAAGCTACCATATTATTGTTGAACCACTAGAAAATCAAGTTTATATTGCTTTTTTTTCTGCTTGATACAGTATCTGGTTTTGATCTCTTTCTTGGTCTTTATTTGCCACTGTTCTTCCATCTGCCTTATATCACTCAGTAGTATGAATTCCATATCCCTAAGCTTGCCTCCACACTTGTTATGGTTCTAGGGGGTAAACTGAACTCAGGATCTCACAAATGCTAGGCAATTGCTCTACCATCCAACCAACATGCTTAGCCCTTCCTTAAATTTCTTGACCTTATACTTTAATGCCTCCATGCGCATTCCCATCACTGAAAAACTTCACTGAGCCTGTCTGTCTCATAAGGCCTCATGTGTCTTTGAAGTAGTTACTAGAATAGTCTTGACTGGTAAAACCCATTTCTAATTCTCCACCTGCTCCCAATCTGTCCCCATGTAACAGATTGCCTTTACTACCTTATTTTGTACATTATCATCATTGCTGAGCTCTCATTAGTATGTACTTTATTTATACACTCACAGGGCTCTCCTCTGCCACAAGACTAAAAACTATTTAAAAGCACTGATTCTTTGCTTGCTTTCTCTTTCTTTCTTATTTCTTCCTTTCTACAGTCTCACTACACAGATTGGACTCTAGTGATCCTCCTGTTTTCAGCCTCTCAAGTGCTGGGTTTATGGGTATGACCACCAGACCCAGTCTAGCACTGATTCTTTCTTTCTTAGCTTTTCTCTTCACAATGCCCCCCATTTAAGAGTAGACAATAAATATCTGGTATATCAATGATACAAGATTGTTTAGCAATATTGCCACAGTTAATGAAGTTTACATTAGCATATTAAGTTATTGGTAGAGGACAAAAATTTAAATATACCTATAATTAAAACAAAGGAGTGGAGATAGCTCAGTGGTCTAAGCGCTTGCCTGGCAAGCACAAGGACCCAGGTTCGATCCCTGGCACCACGTGCTGTGCCGGACCCACCAAGCCGGCCATCAAGACTGGGAGTGTGTGGTGGCACACGCCTGTTATCCCAGTGCTGGGGAGGCTGAAACAGGAGGAACACTATGAGTCTGAGGTGCATAGCGAAACCCTGTACCGAATATATAAAATTAAAAAAAACAAAACAAAACAACATTTAAGGCTGGGTATGTAGCTCAGTGGTAGTTACCTAGAACATACAAGGCCCTGGGTTTGATCCCCAGGACCCGAAAAAAACAAACTAAACCTGAAAAAAAAATACAATATTTAGTGAAGTAGAGATTGACTACATAGTGAAGCCACTTTTTGTGAGCCACTACAGTTTAAATATAAGGAAATTATCATTGACCTATATTAATAAATCTTTAAAAAATTTCTCTCTTAACCTTAAGAGACAATGTCATTTTTAGACATGTTGGTTCACTTCCTTAGAATACACTTTATTATCATTCCAAATTTATCACATACTTAGAGATTTATACTTACTGCCTTTACATCTTTTTTTTTTTTTTTTCAGAACCAGGGATTGAACTCAGGGCCTTGTGCTTCTCAGGGAAGCGCTTATTCTACTGAGCCATCTCCCCGGACTTTACATCTTTTAGAAAAGTCACATTTGCTAGATCAAACAGCTCCAAAAAAATGTAATGAAATATTCCAATGATTGGAAAGAAGCCCTTAGAAAATTAGTAATACTAATAATAGGCATACAACTGCCTATTACTGAATAACTGAACAAATTAAAACTGATACAGTAAAGAATATCTCAGTCCTTTGAAGATAACATGTAGTAATAAGCACTGTTAATTTCCTATCATCTTATTTTGAAATTCTGTATTATTGTTTTTAAAATTTTTATTCTCTTTAAAATTAAAAAAGAATATCTCAGTTATTATGGAATTGCTACACCTGTGTTGGGCCCATATAAATAATTACTTTGTCTAAACAGAGTATAAGGCATGGTAGCAAAATATAGGCCAATGGATTAAATACAGAAAAAAGTGCTTTAAAAGTACTACCCCAAGTACATTGTAATGCCCCACACGTTCCCATTAGAGATGCTATGTAAATGTTTGTCTACTCTTGCAGCAATCCTATAATAAGGATTAAATAGCTGCAAGTATTTCAAAGAACATAGAAACCTGGATTACTTACTGAGATATTTGTTCAAAAAATTACCTTATCTTCTTTTGAAGTATAAAAAGCCGTAATTATAGATCTTAAGGCATTTAATAACCAGTTTGTCCATGAAGTAGAAGATTCTCAAAAAAGAATGAAGAATAAGTGACACAGATGAACTAATAGAATTATTAATGAGTGATAAAACTCAAATTACTTTGAAGATGATATACAGTGTATTAACTATTGCTACTTTACTTTTGTGATTGGATTTAAAAACTTTTTTTCATAAAAGAAGTTTAAGCAGTGAAACTCGAGATCTTACCTGCCTCTGGATTCCTAGATGCTCCCTAGTACTCTCCTATGGCTGCCACCTTCTTTGCCACACAGCAAGAAGTTCGAGTTTTCAGAGTCACTACTGCACACATCCTTCTAGAAGGGGATACCAACCTGCATCCTCCCTAAGACATCTAACACCATCTCAAGCCAGAGGTGTCTAAGCTCATTTTTCTCTCTAATAGATATTTTATCTCCACTGACTACTGATTTCTGAAAATTATCCTCATTCAACTATAATGTCCTCTAATAAAAATACAATGATTAACTTGTCAACATGTAAAATTCCTGTGTGTTCTGGTTTATTCATGAATTAGAGCCAATTTCTTCTAGTCCTATATTTTCTTTCTTTATCTATACATTAAATTGTTTAACTTAATACTACTCAAACTTAAAAATTACAAGAGACTTGGGGTCTTTTTCTTAGAAAAAAAAACTATACTAATCATGAACTTCAAAAACATCCATAATAAAAGTACAGGTGAAGCTTTAAAATACAAATGGAAGAATAAAAATGAACAGGTAAGAATCTATCCATCCTTGTCCAATTAAAACAAATGACTAGCTAAATATTAGGCCAGCTGCTGTGCTAGAAGTTAGAAAAAGACTTAACATGTGTGTACATATGGTGAATAGTATGACAAAAAGTTTTGAGGCAGCATAAAACAACCATTTTGTTTATCAAAGCCACCCTTTTGTCTCCCCTCAAAAATATTTTAGTTGGGTCATGAAGAATGGATATATTAGGTAAAAAAGAATAGAAGTGTCCATCCTTAGGGTAAAAATATGGGCTTGAAAGAAAGGGCACTTAGAAAATGAGTATGGTTTAGCTGGGCATAATAGAGTGTCTTGGTGTCAGTGTGTGTGTGTGTGTATGTGTGCCCAAGTGCACATGTGCATGCATGTGTGTAGTATACATATGTCTGGCAAGTAAAGGCTGGGACAGGAAGAGGGTATGAGAAATAGTTGCAGGCAGGTAGTTTCTTTCAGTATATGTGTGTTTATAATTTTCAAATATTTACAGGATCAACATAAAGAACTCTATCAGCGATTACCATGTAGCTACCATTTTCTGAGCACTTGCTACATGAGAGACAGGCTGCTCAGAGCTTCACATGGATGCCATTTAATCCTTATACCAATCCTGAGTTTCCTATTATCCTCTCTTTTGCAAATTAAGGACAGTCCATACTTCTTGGTATTATCTTCTGAAAAATATGATCTACAAAAGACAGTAGATACATAAAATTGTGTGGTTTCTCAAGAAGTTTATTATCTACTAACATGCAATTGCGGCAATATGGATGGGTTTCCCTGACTTTATAATGTCCTATCATAATGAAAGGCAACTGAATTAGCAGGACCGAACAACCATAGTTCATTTAATTTTGGCTTTCATACTTTTACAACATGCTCTTTACACTTAAGTAGAACTTCAGGTATAACAAACTATGACTAACTGAAGAATGATCGCTGACTTCTGGTTAACTTGTCTGATATGTAAACAGAAACCTAACTCTTGCATTTAAGAAAAAGTCACTCAAAACAGGTTAGAAAAATCAAGTACTACTGGTTGTGGTAAGAAAGAATATTAAATTTAAATACAAAGTATATTTTAAAGGTGTCATTTAATCGTGTAATATCCCTCATACTCTATATTTAAGATTATTTACATAATATATATTCATTCAGGCATACATACAAAGTCTTTGGACAGGGGTGGCAAGCCTATGGCATATATACTGCAGTGGGCTGTTTGTATTATCACTGAAAGTATCAAAGGATTTGGCATCACTGCCAAGTTATAAATTGGTAGAAGTATAACAGGTTGCATCCCTCTATGCAATACCATTTCTCGATACTCAGATCTTCCAAGACCCCTATTTCCTGTTTCTTTCCTGATCTTGGACAAGCATAAAGGGGATTGCATTAATTTTATGCAACTACTACACCATTTCATATAAAGGACTTAAGCATCCACCGATTTTTTGTATACATGGGGGTGGGATTATAAAACAAATTCCACATAGGTACTCTGGGACAACTCTGAAGTTATGTATAACCTTGTCCTTCATTAATCTGAAGAACATGTAATAATCCTTTACAAAAATGGACACAGTTGTTCTAATTATGTATTAGGGGTCAGTGACTTCAATAGGCAAATTATATGAGCTTTGAAGTTTATGTAATAATTCACAAGTAGACACTTGTATTTTTGATGTTAAAATGAAACAATATTTTAAAATGTTAAATAAAAATATAACATGTATAAAAATTCTGTATAGTTTTGACAAATCCAGATTAAGCTTTCAGGAGAAAAGTCACACATTCTAAAACACACTGCTAGACTTAACATGATTTGAAATAAGAACTGAAATAAAAGTATTTGGCTTTGAAAACCACCAGTTACTATTTTAATGCTCATGAAAACCAGAAGTGTAAAATACATAATAAATTGTTATACTTCTGGGACAGTTATTTTATGCCCAATAAAAGAGTCCACCAGGATTCCACAGCATAAATCATGCTATTTATGAACATTAAGTATAGTTTAATTTTTGTACAAGGAACATCTGTAACTATGAATCTAATATTGTTCACTAAATGAGGACAATATTGATTGTCATATGCTGCCCAAATCGATCATTCTGGCAGCCAGAATTACAGTAATCTGTCAGTACTGATGACAGCCTTTAAGATTTGAAACCTCCTTCACTTGCCTTCTCTTATACTTCTTGTACTTGAAAAACATTTCCATGCAACCTCTAATTTTGTCAGCTCAGTACTTTTTGTTTTTCTTCTATTAAGCTATTAGTTTGGCCATGCAGTCAGAATTGAATTACAACAGTAGATAGGAAAAGCTGGCATACTCTGGGTAAGCACTGGACTAGAGAGGTAGTGCAAGTTTGATTTTAGCCAGTATTTATTAGGTACCCGAAAAGAATGTTGGGCTTTTGTCTGTTGTATTAAGAATGATTACAAAAGATTAATATTCATAGTATTAGCCACCATGATGCTACTTGCTTTAAATGTGATAATTTTTATTTATGCATTCATCCTATTTTTAGCACATTACATATCTGTGTCAACATTCAGAGCTTTGTATATGAAGTGGTTTTACAAATTATTAATTGAAAAATGAGGGCTGGGGAGATAGGTCAGTAGAATAAGCACTTGCCTGGCAAGTACAAGGTCCCAAGTTCAATCCCCAGTACTGAAAAAAAAAAAAAAAAAGAGAAAATTAAAAATTGAATAAGATTAACACACATTAGCAGA
This sequence comes from Ctenomys sociabilis, assembly GCA_004027165.1. Taxonomy (NCBI): domain Eukaryota; kingdom Metazoa; phylum Chordata; class Mammalia; order Rodentia; family Ctenomyidae; genus Ctenomys; species Ctenomys sociabilis. Next base: position 124,474 of record PVKA01001340.1, on the reverse strand, counting down.
AAAGTAATACTCAAGTGAGAACTACAAAATTAACACTGTTTTATTTCCTTAAGTTGCCAATTAACTTAGGAGAGTGGATTGGGGCCAGAGGTTGGACCCCAGGGCCTGCCATGCTGGCCCCACCCCGGGACATGCTGAGATGGCAATTGAGACTGGATGTGGTGGTGCACACCTATAATCCCACCTCTTAAGAGGCTGTAAACAGGTGGATCACTAAGAGTACAATCTAGTAGTGGGACCCTGAACACCCTGTAGGCTCTTCCTATAATACAAAAGAAAAAAAATATATAAAACTTATCTTGGTCATTGACTAAATAATTTTTCCAGAAATTTACCCATTTATCTTTTACTTTATATTTAAAAAAAATTTATTTTAAAGACACAATACTAATTGATAAAAGACATCCAAAGTAGTTCACATTTAAAAGAACAAGATGAGAGGTATTCAACTGTGGTTTTTGTATTGCACTTTGCTGTCTTCCATTTAGCTGATAAGAATATTGATAATAGCATACAGTTAGTCAACATGAAAATTTTAAAAATTAACTGCTACTTTCAAAAAATTCATGGAAATGAATATTACAATCATCTCAACTATCCCCAAAATACACTTGCATGATTTTTTTCCCCCTTTTTTTCTTTGGCTTATCTTTATTTCTTATGTTGTTTCTTTTCATTTTATTATATCTATTATCCCTTTCAGATTTTATTTATTCTTTTAGGTTCTTAAACTAGGGAGACAATATGATATTTACACATGCGGGTCTGATTTATTTCACTTATGAGTATAGCCTCTAGTTGTATTCACTTACCTATAAAGGTCTCAAGTTATCTCTCCCCAGAAAGAAAGTAGGGCTTTCATAAAGAAATCAACTAATAAAAAATGCTGACAAGGCTATGAGGGAAAAGGGACCCTTCTCCACTGTTGGAAATGTAGACTGGTGCAATAACTATGGAAATCAGCATGGAGATGGCTCACGAAACTAGGACTGGTCATCTCATTCAACCCCTTCTGGGTAATTTTCCAGAAGAACCAAAAACATTAAACCACAGTAATATATGTGTACCCATTTTTACAGCAGCACAATTTGTCACAGCCAAATACTGGAAACAACTAAAATGCCCATCACCTGAGGAATGGCAAAAAAGATGTGATATTTTTATACAATGCAGTATTACTCAGCTATAAAGATAAATAGGATAATAAATTAAAACAACTACTTATTTTAATCCTACAACATTTTGACTATCATGTTAGAATGTGTAAGTGTTAAATGACATTCTCCTATACATATCTTTTTTTTTATGTATTTGGTACAGGGTGTCACTACGCAGGTTGGACTCAGTGATCCTCCTGTTTTCAGCCTCCCCAGTGCTGGGATTACAGGCGTGCACCACCACACCAGGACTTGGTCGTGGCTCAGTGCACCCAGGGGCAGAGATGGCATAGCATGCAGAACCAGGGATGGAAATATATTTCTTTTTAAATGCAAGTTTGTATGTAGAATCTTTCAGAAGTCAGGGTGTAAACTCATGCTCAGGATTCTCAGAGGAACAGAGCCAACAGGGTGTGTATAGTCATCCTCCATATTCATGGGGGATTGGTTTCAAGACTGATGATACCAAAACTTGCAGATGTTCATGTTCCTTATTTTAAATAATGCAATATTTGTGTATAAGAATACACATCCTTCTGAATATTTTATTTCAATCACCTCTAAATTACTCAATATATATGATATGTAAATAGCTGCTATACTGTATCATTTAAATAATGACAAGAAAAAATTACAAATATTTTCCATTATGCAGGGCTCTGTGAAATAGTATGAGAAGTTTCCTACTGCTGCTTCTAAATTCAAGCTCCACTTCCAAAAAATTTGTTTGATCTGAATGTTTTCAGTCTCATGTGTTCCACAAGTAATTTTGCTGGAAGAAAACTTTCAGATTTGTAGTTTAAATACTCGTTTTTACTATTCTCAGGAAAAATTATCTCTTTTTCATCCTAGAATGTTCTACAATATGACAATACTAATTTCTCAGTATTAATTATTAAAGACATCAAGAAGTAGGCCTGGGGATCCAACCTAACTAATCAACATACTAAGCAACCAAACATGAAAACCAAACCATGGACAGATAATTATGTGGTGTTGAGTGGAGCTGTTTCATATTGACTGCAACCTTTATATGTAACAATTATTGCACAAAATAATTCAACTTACATTTATTAATCCAAGTTAGTAGAGATGAGTGTTAACAAGTTTTACAGTTTAAGAAAGAGAGATTCAAAGATTCTGACCTGTGCTGGAGGTATGGTTCAGTGATACAGCCTAACAAGTGCACTGTGGAAGAGCAAAGGTACTATTTTTGGTGAAGCTAATGGTGTGGATAAAATTATTTTATGGTGAGTAAGCTATCCATTCCAGGTAAGGTTAGCTTCCTTTTCAGATATATACAGGAGATAGTAAGCTGAAAAATATGCTCTAAGACAAAGATTAAAGGTATAAGGCTTTTATAAAAGCATGACAAAGAGATGAAAATTAGAATTAAAATTTAGAAATAAGTAGAATGGGAAAGTGAAAATTTGTCACTAAATATCTTATTTTGTCCCACAGAAAACTGGAATAGAAGGCTTCTTCAATTAGATAAAAGGCATCTATGACAACCCAACAGCTAATATTCTAAATGGGGAAAAACTGAAATCTGTTACTCTCATATCTGGTATAAGACAAGGATGTCCTCTATCACCCCTCCTGTTCAATATAGTTCTGGAATCATTAGCTAGAGCCATTAGACAAGAGGGAGAAATAAAAGGAATAAGAATAGGTAAAGAAGAAGGTAAATTATCATTATTTGCAGATAACATGATACTTTACTTGGAAGACCCAAAAAATTCCACCAAGAAGCTACTAGAATTGATAAATTCAGTAGCACAGCAGAATATGAAGTTAGTACTGAAAGGTCAATAGCATTCCTCTACACAGATAACAAATACACTGAGAAGGAAATTAGAGAAACAATACCTTTTACAATAGCACCGTGGAAAATGAAATACCTTGGAATTCATCTAACTAAAGAAGTCAAAGATCTTTTCATGGAAAATTATAGTACTCTGAAAAAAGAGATCATAGAGGATTTCAGAAAATGGAAAGATATTCCCTGCTCTGGGATAGGAAGAACTAACATTGTGAAGATGGCCATACTCCCAAAATTGTTGTACAGATTTAATGCAATCCCTATCAAACTACCACCAACATACCTCCCAGACCTAGAGAAATTGTTCCTAAAATTTATTTAGAACCAGAAAAGACCTAGAATAGCAAAAGCAATCCTGTTTAACAAAGACAAGGCAAGAAGCATTGTCTTTGCAAGGCAAGAAGCAACAAAGCTACTGTGACAAAATCAGCATGGCATTGGCAATGAAATAGACCTGAGGATCAATGGAATATATTAGAAGATGCAGAGGCCTCTACAAACTCACTCAACCACCTGATCTTTGACAAAGGGACAAACACACTTACTGGAAGAAAGATAGCCTCTTTAACAAATGGTGCTGGAAAAACTGGCTCTCTACATACCGACAACTAAAACTTAACCCAGGTCTATCACCATGCACTAAGTTAAAGTAAAAATGGATTAAAGATCTAAACATTAAAACAGAAACACTAAATCTCCTGGAAGAGAAAGGAGGAGGAACTCTTGAAGACATAGGGGGAGGCAAACAATTCATGAACAAAAATAAAATCACTTGGGTAATACTTGAAAGAATTAACAAATGGGACCACTTCTTATTGAAGTTTTTGCACATCAAAAGAAATTAGCAACAAAGTGAAAAGACAATCCACAAATTTCAAAAACATCTTAACTAATAAGCACTCAAACAAAGGTTTCTTTCTAGAATTTATAAAGAACTAAAAAATATTAAGGCCCCCAAATTTGAAGACCCAGTCCAGAAATGGGCATCTGAGATGAATACACACTTCTCAGAGGATGAAATTAAAGAAGCAAATAAATATATGAAAAAATGTTGCACATCACTAGACATCTATGAAATGCAAATTAAAAAAACACTGAGATACCATCTCACCCCAGAAAGAATGGCTATCATAAAGAAATCGACCAACAACAAATGGTGGAGAGGCTGTGGGGAAAAGGGAACCCTTCTCCACTGCTGGTGAGAATGTAGACTGGTGCAACCATTATAGAAATAAGAATGGAGACTCCTTAAAAAATTAAGACTGGAAATTCCATTCAAACCAGCTCTCCCGCTACTGGGAATTTTCCATGAGGTACTGAAAACGTCATATCATATGGATATATGTATACCCATGTTTATAGCAGCATAATTTGTGATAGCTAAATCTTGGAAACAACCAATTTGACCATCACATAAGGAATGGTTGAAAAAGATGTGGTGTTTTTATATAATGGAGTATTACTCAGCTATAAAGAATGATAAACTTAAAGCCTTCTATTTAAGTGGATGTCACTTGAAGATATACTTATAAGCAAAATAAACCAGACCCACATGTGTAAATATTGTATAGTCTCCTTAGTATAAGAACTCAAAAGATGAAATACAAGTAGAAAGATATAACACAATTAAAAGGAAAGTGTGAACTTGAGGACTGGACAATGAAGAGAGGCCAAAGAGAAAAGTTGGGAAACATGACAGGGGCAAAGCCATACATTTATACGCACAAGATGGGTAAGGCAATGATCCTAAGAAACATCAGCAAGTTTTTGAAACTAACAGTTAATTGGTAGGATTCTCACCCTGACTAACTATACATGCTGATACCTGTGAACCAAGCAACTGCACTGAAGATAGTAATGTGTAATAGAAGGGTCACTCTTGGAATGCCTGTCATTCTGGTCTTCTAAATACATACTTTTTGTCATTACATACCAATTATTACCATACTGTCTCTCAAGTAAAAAATATTTTTTCTTTTTGTTTTTAAACTAAGGGTAATAATAAACGAAAAAAAGAGACAAAAAAAATGTCACAGAATTGTCCTGCTACAATGTTGTATATGGTTAGACTTCTAAATTTCTGTGTGAAAATATGTGTTTATTCCTATTTTTTTCTTCATATTCTGTAGGGACTTAAAAGTTTAACATATCAATACTTGATGGAAAATACCTCTTCCATGTTATGCCTAAGATGTTTGATACTTAGACAAATAGGGTAAACTGAAATGCGTATGTGTTGCAGGGTAATAAGCTTCTCTTCTGGAGGGTTAACAACCTAAGTTTTCAGATCAAAAATTAGAGAAAAGGAAGGGCTGCAAGGTCAGCCCACATTTTGGCCCTAGCCTTTCAAGGTCAGTGAAGACCCAGGACATAGGAGAACCTGTACTGTAACATCATATAACTCAGTTGTGTTCCGAATTTTCTGATCAAGGAGATTATGGGGCTACAGAGGAAAGTGATCATGATGTACAGTGTGACTAAGGCGAGTCACATGGAGAGAAAACATTCTCTCAGGCTTTCACAGAGAGCAAATTGGTTAAGCAATGGCCATGACTCATCCACAAGGCTAACACTGGCAAAGAATTTACAAAGTGTGGTATGGGGTTACAGGATGAATCCTGAGGGTACATGACTGACCTTATCAGATACAAAAGTTACATTTCTTGTTATATAGGTCTTACTTTATCTTGGTCTTAACCATTCAGCAGAAAAGTATAAAAACGAGCTATATAAAGTAAAGCCATATTAATATGCTGAGCTGTGAAGGGATCAAGTCAACAACTTCTGTGGATAACCCACTACTATTGTGGACTGCTGGACTGTGCTGGATTGTTTTGCTGAATTCATGCACCTATAGTATTTAGATGCCAACACAATACCCATCTCTGACAGGACTAAACAAAAAAACGGGGATACAAAGGAAGGGCCATTTTGCATTTGTATATACGGAATAGTCAGGATAGATATACAGTTACTCTTGCTTAATTCAACAAGTAGAAAGATATGTACTAATAGTGTTTGGCAGGATATCCTGTTTGCTTCGTATAATATGGATAACTACTAAGGTAACAACGTACAATGTACTAATTATTGAAACTATCCTATTAATCAAAAAAATAAAAATAAAAAAATATCTTATTTTGTATAAAAGATAAATATAATTGTAGTGGACCTCAAACTCCAAAAAAGGCATTTGGTATATAAACTTTAAAAATGCAAAACTATGATCATGAGTTGGTGAATCAATCTCATCTGTGTGAAATGACTTTAAATATTTCAGGCCCCAAAAGTAATAGAAACTTGATTTCTGTGTAAATGAATTATTCATTTTGAATAATTTTTCTTTAATATTTCCAAGCAATAAACAGACTACATAATTTTTAAAACAATTGGCAAAAATCCTACAAACCACACAAAGATAGGTGATTCAGAAAATAAACTTTTCTAGATCTGTACTATGAATTGAACTTGGTCATTGAAATTTCCTCCAATTGGCAGCTCTCTTAACGGAATTCTGTATATATGTTTTTTTGGGGAGGGGTCTTGCTATTTGCTAAGACTGGTCTTGAAATCTTGGGCTCCAGCAATCCTCTTGCCTCATCTTGTTTCTAATTATATTTTTAACAATGCAAGTCTCCTGATTTCCAATAAGTTCTCTCAAATGACTTCAGATCTTAGTTTTTAACTTAAAAATAAATATCTTACAAATAAAAAATGCTATATAAATGTCATTAAGCTGTGTAACTTACTACAATTCATTTGTAATCAATGCTATTCAGCTTTATCAATTTAATGTAACATGATCCATTTGTAACACAGTGTCAGAATGTAGAGAAATTCGTAAGAGTGATTAAGCTGATTTCATCAGAGGAAAAAAAATATACATAGTAGATTAGCAAGTTGTAATATGAAATACAACGTAAGTAAAACATTTTAAAAAGCCTTCTTTAAAAAGTTTTAACACTTGCAGGGCTGACCAGATAGCTCAACAGATTAAAGCGCTTGCCTAGGCAGATGTAGGGATCAGGGTTTGATCCCTGGTGTGCTGTGCCACCCAACCCTTGGGCATGCTGAGACAGCGATTGAGACTGTGTACGGTGGTGTGCACCTGTAATCTCAGCTCTTGGGAGGCTGAAATGTGGTGAGACCCTGCAGATCCTGTACTAAATACAAAAAAAAAAAACAAAAACAAAAAACCAAAAAAACAAAAAACCTGTAACATTTGTAATTTATTGTGTAAAAGAAAAAGAATGAAATGATTTTAACCATATAGCAAAAGAGTATGGAAAACACCACTGTGCTGAATCCCTGGCCACAAATTACTTTAGAAAAGAATACAAAAACTTCTTTAAAACTTTGTGTTTATTTTGTGTTATGCAGTTTTAAAAGCTTTATGTTTGTATGAATCAGTATTAGTTCTTATAATACCAAGAGTTGCATATGTCATTTATATTTTATAAGTAAGTAAGTTGATACTCAGAGAAGTTAAAATAAAGTGCCCGAGGGTACACAGGCTCAAAAGGCCAGCATTTGAATCTTCCTAGACCACATTGTCTTTGTTTACATTGTCTCTGTCAGGAAAGCTCTCCTCAACCTCTACAATCTGTTGAACTCTCTTATTATCTATCAAAATTGGTTTAATCATCACATGTAAAACTGGTTAATCATCATATGTAAAATCTCAAATTTTTCCTGATGGCAGCATCTCTTCTGGCTGAGTGAGAAGCCACATGCTGCATATTATCTTTTTAAAAATACTACTGAAAACAGTCCACAATTGGATTGAGTTCTTTGCAAAGACAGTTTTGGTTACTTCAGTATTTCTGGAACAGCAGAGTCCTGGAAAATAATGGGAATGTAATTAATTAGCTAAAAGATCAGAAGTATGAAATATCATAACCAATCACTGAAAAGAAATTTCACCATCTACCTATTAATAAACAGACATTCAAAGGTCTTAACATGTAAGAAATATTTACCTTAAAAGGTAGACATACACTGTAACAGAAGCCATATAGTTTAAAAAAGGATACAAGTTTTGATACAATGGAATTAATGATTTCAGAGCACGGCTTGCATTTATAGCTGTTGCTCGAACCATAATGGGTAGCACCTTCCCATTCACAATAGCACCATCAAAAAGTGGACCAAAGAAGGGAACCTGATAGAAAAATCAGAACATAATTTTACATTTAAATAGCAGAAAAATTAAAAATTAGAGCAATCAAGCTACTATACATACAAAAGTGCTTTTGCTTCTTTAGTTCCTTTAGCAAATATTCGAATATAATTATTTTCTAGGATGGATCACTCAGAGTAGGACAATAAAAAATGCCAAAGGTCTACATGATGCATTTAAAAGAATCATGTGCTTCACGTAATTAAGTAATTTATATAATTTATATGTCCTGCCAATTTTCAAAGTTTTGTACTTTGAACTGCAAACAAAAATCCAACAACAGATGTGATGTCTATTATATCAAAAGTGTACCAATAAAATTAATTTTAAAAATCCAAGAATGGAAGTTTCTTTTTCTCCAATGAGAAAATGGAAAAGATATACATTCTTCTAAGTAGGAAGTTTTTCATTATTTTTATGAAATACAAGCTTTACCAGTTAGCCTAAAATATTCATTACCTGGTTTATTAGAAAAATAATCCATGTTCTGATATCTAAATATCATTTTTATCAGGTGCCTGACAATTTGAAAGAGTATTCAACTTAAGACGGGGATCTAACTCAGGCCTAGTGTACCCGCCTCACGTGAGGTCCCTAAGCTGAATCCCCAGTACATACAGAGAAAGGTTACTTGAGGATTGTTGGTACAAGGCAAGGAAATAAGTTGTGGATTGCCCAGCAAGTATTTTAGGCTTTGTGACCATATATTGTCTCTGCTATAGTCTTTACTTTTTGAAAAAAGAAAAATTTTTTTAAAACAAAAAAAAACATTCTTAGCTTGTGGACTATAGTTTGTTGACCTCTGAATTAGACAAATCCTAGAAAAAAAAAAAATCCTACCCATTAGCAAAATTCATACATTGACAACTTAACTGAATTCAAGGAATTCTGAAGATTCTGATCAATTGTCAAAAAGTAGGACTTCCATTAACAATTCAACTAAAATTTTTTTAAAAGGAAGGAACACATAAAAAACAAGTCCTTTTATGAGCTAAGTATAAAGGTACTTTCATTCTGACATTACCCTGGCCATCTACTGCTTGAGCAGTTATTTGCTATTTACTGTTTTAGCTCTTTTAAATCAGGCTTAAGACAATGTATATAACTACTAGAGTCTGTGTTGTACTTTCTGCTATTTTTCAGCACAATATGACGCTTAGTCCAATTTTTTTCAACAATGTGTAAAAACTTGTAAACTCATATAGACCTAAAAAATCTATTTTAAAATGGAAGCTAAGGAATTCTTACCTCTGGTTTTTTCATTATCTGGATACTAAACATGTGGTTTTTCATTGGATATATTACAATAAGGACATCACCAAATTCTGTAGGAATAATTCCTCTCCTGTAGTCTCTAGTATGCTCTGACCAAACAATGTGCACTTCGTCATTTCCTAAATGTCTCAACTGGAAAAATCAAGAAAATAATTTATAGTGCTTTATTAAAGCTCTGTGTGTATAGAGCTTGCAACAACATACTACAAAAAGATTTTTAAAGTTTAAAGAATTTTAAAATTTCATAATGCATGTAACACCTACAAAAGACATCAGGAAATATTGCAGAAGACCAAATAATTTCAACTGTCCACAGCCAATGAGAAACAGACACCTCCCTAAAAAGATTCACACACAGCCCAGTCTTTTTAATTAACAATGCACCAGTTCTCCACTACCAAGCCATTTTTAGAAGGTTGTTTAAAACAGTGATTGAAGCCGGGTTGTTGCATGCCTATAATCTTAGTCCTTAGGAAGCTGAGGCAGGATGATCACTGTGATTTTGAGGCCAACCTGAGCTATTTAGTGAGTTGAAGACCAGACTGACCGGCACAATGAGACCTTGTCTCAAAAAACTAAACAAAACAAAACAAAAACAGCGATTAATTTAAAATTCTTTTTTTTTCTTTCCTGGATTGCTCTGAGTGCTAAGGAGTAGTAAAGTAGCCTAAAGGAGGTAATATGAAGAGAAATAAAATTGGATAGTCTCTCACTGTGTAAAAGAAAATTGATTAGGTTTGATTTAACAAATTAATTTTCAGGTTTTCTTTGCCTATGGAACTTAAAAATTCCTCTATATAGATGTTTTGATATTAGGTCCTTAAAATGTTATTTAGGCATTTGTACTGCTTACTAAAGTGTTTCTGGCAATGTTGTAAGCAAAACTGTAAGAAAGAACCTAAAAGTTGGAATCCTAGTACTTTATTAAAAAAATGAAGTTGATGCCCTATTGTTGAGTTTCCTTCTTGCGATTACTATGTAGTTAGTGTTATAAAATTATTATCAATTATTTATAACTGATAAATGAAATTTCATAAGACAAATTATATACATATTGATTCTTCCATACATACAATATAAATTATATTGTGCCGATACAAATTATAGCCTGTCAAAATAAATTATACAACATTGATTCTGCTACTACAAACATTTGAGCCTGCCTTTTGTACACATAGGCTTTTCTATTACTACCACATAACTGGACACATTACTGATGGGAAAATTTGCAAGACAAAATTAGGATAAGTGTCAATAGTTATGATATGAGTGAACATGTAGGAAATATGTTTTTAAAATATGCAATTTAAAGGCATAGGGTAGGCAAATAAAAGTATGAGTTAAGACAAAGAGGTGAAGTCAAATTAATGAAAAGCTCTCTTCTGTTATGCCTTAACTCTGGAATATTTAACTGTTTTTATCTGTGTAGAGCATAGCTGGAATGATAGAAATACAGGAATTGGACTTTTGTCATTTTTAAAAAGACAAAAAAGATTATACAACTTTGAAAAGCCATGGCCCTATAATTTCATTTTTTAATCAAAATACTTTAAAAATATCCTTCCTATACAGCCATCCCCATGTGTCAGCTTCCCTAATAGGTTTATGTTAACTGAATACAAAAGAAATGTGAAATAAATTTAACCAGGAGGGATGATCCAATCTAATTTTGATACATTAATGTCATATGCTGTACATGTTACAATAGCAGCCAGATCTAATACTAAGCTCCAGGCTATACTGAGATTTCCAAATGGCAGATTGTTCTAAGTGATATCAAGTATAATTGAAGTAATAAACGATAGTAAAAGCTGAGCACACTGTCAGGAAGAATTTAAGTATTTACTTTTTAAAATTAAATGAGTTAGGTTAGGAAAGACAAGACAACTGAAATAATGCAGGTCTCAATTTACAGAAAATTCCTTTTATTTATCTGCTACATTAACCCTTGAACTCTTGCCAAAACTATCTATAATTTCTAGTGCCCACTTATCTAAAGAAACAAGAGAAAACAAAAACTGTACTTTCATCTTGTAAGCAAAGATATTTTCTTCAAATATCTTCCACACAATATTAGAAGTCTGTGACAGAAGTTTAAAGGAAAAGAATTCACATACTGATTATATACATACTCTTGTGAGTCCATAAGATAAGTTGAAGTTCCTGTCAACTGTTAATTTTTTTTTTTCCAGAACCAGGTATTGTACACATAGGCTGTCAGTATGTTACAATGAAGATTTTGGGCACAGAACCACGGATATAAGAAAGTCATTCTAAACATGTTCAAAGATTTTAAAGGAAAAGCTTCATGAAAATTTTAAGCTGTTCTAAAATTAATTATCATATTGCATGTTTTTATATTTTTAAAATCTGTGTAACACAAATTAAGAAATTGTCAATCACTGTCAATTGTATCTTGGGAATTTTACAAATACTGAAGGAATGAATTATTAACAATTAACAGTTGATGGGCTGAGGAGATGGCTCAGTAGAATAAGCGCTTCCCTGGCAAGTGCAAGGGTCTCAGTTCAATCCCTGGTTTCACAAAAAAAAAAAAAAAAAAAAAAAAATGAACAGTTGACAGGAACTTCAACTGTATGTATATGTAACGTAACTATCTCCTACACTATTTTATAGTATTTGTTTTGTACTACTTTTCCTGATATCTTATGGACTCACAAGAGTATGTATAAAATCAGCAGGCTTTCCTGTTTTCTGAAAATTCTCAAAAGAGCTTCTATTCGAATGTTTTTGGATTCAGACAGCAATCCATTTAGGAAATAAAGTATAAGACTTCTGTACATAATACAGGTCTGTTAAAAAGACTGATAACCAAGTGACTTCCAAATTCATTTCATCTACTGCTAAACATCATTTTGGAATTGAAGGTACATAACAAACTGGTAATTATTACAAATTTTTGAACATAAAGTAGCAGAATGAAGTTTAACATATGTAAAACAGAAGTTCTTAACATATGATAGAATAGATGAGATCTTTTAAGGTATAATTTTCCAATCAATACAGGAACCCTTCACTGCAGTATTCCTGAGAAATACCTTGCCTCTACTCAAATACTTTTAAGGTTAGGGAGTTTAATAATTAACAAATCAGCCTATTTCACTTTTAAGGAGCTGTAATAATCAGAATAGTCTTTATATTAAGACCAAACCTGCCTTTTTGAGGCTAGTTCTTATGAATTTAGCCTGAGCAAAAAAATCCAATTTACATTCTAAGTATTTTCAGGCATCTGAAGATTGGTTTAATGTGTCCAGTTTTTTTTAAGGTTATGTGTTTTTAGTATCTCTTCTCATAGTACATAATATAAACATACTCATTTTCTTAGATTCTTGCCTCAGTTTACTGTAGTTTTTGTTAAACCATAGTGTCTAGAATAAAATATGGATTAGAGTTTGCTCTAAGTTAGCAAACCCATACAGGCATTTTTTCTTTCTTTGTTGTTCTGGTCACTACATTATTTTATGCATCTTTATAGCATTGATCAAGTGGAACTGCAATAATTTCAAACTCCCTAAATCTTTTTTTCTTATTAAGTTCTTTTAGGCAGACACAATTGACTGCTATAACTAAGAGTGGGTTTGATATGTATTCTTATTAAATTTTACCTTACGAAGTTCAGATTATCATTAAGCTTGTCAAGGTCTATTATTAGCCCAATTCTGTTATTCAAAATAATGGCTATATCTTTACCAAATTTAATTACTTTTAAATTTCAATTCTTCTATCTTCATTTAGGCTTTGAACAAAAATGTCACATGGGACAATTCTACAACACAACCTTCCAGTCAATGATTCCTCTTGGTTCAAAAAAAGAACAATGTTTGTTTATTTTGTGCTATTTATTAAGTTGTTCTTATCCTAAGTGCTTTGTGATAATTCATTTAATTTTCACAACAATGCTACAAACTCATTTAATTAGTATTACCCTATTTTTTACAAGTGAGAAACTCAAGCTTAAAAAGATGATGGTGCTTGCCAAAGGTCAAACAACCAGTAAGTGCCAGAATCAGGATTCAGATACAGGCCTCTGGCTTTAGAAAATATACTTTAACCACCTCCATATAGTACTTCTTGTTAAATAATTAATTTATGTGTTTTGAATATTATCATACACTCAGTTGAGAACATACTTAGTAAACTATGGAGGTCACATTTCTTCAACTTGTCCACACAAATAATTTAGTTAAATGCTTTATATAGTCTATGGCTGTCCCTGATCTAGTAATCCTATTAAAGGAAATTAAATTACTTTGATGTGATTTGTTATGGTGAACTAAGTTATGTTGGCTCCTTAGTGATCACTACTTCATTATCTAAGTGCTCACCAACCATCTGCTTAATAATGCTATTTTACCAGGCACTGACATGGGGCTCATGAATGTAGGTAATTTCTACAGCCTGTGACTTGTTCTATATCCTTCTGTGAAAATCAAGACATTTGTCAGCATAATAGACTGCATGCTAATGTTTTCTTCCTCCACCCCAAGATTTATATACTGAAATGCTAATCTTGAGTATGATAGTATTAGGAAGTGGGTACTTTGAGAGGTGATTAGATGCCATGAGGGCTCCTTTTAAAGGATGAATGCCTTTATGAGAGAACCCAGAAAGCTTGTTTGCCACCTGTGCCATGAGCTTACAAGAAGACAGTCCTCTGAACAAGGAAGTAGTTCCTCCCAGACACTTCACCTGCCAGTGCCTTTATCTTGTCAGCCTCTACCACTGTGATAAACAAATTCCTATTGTTTACACACCATCTAGTCTATGGTACTTTTTGTTATTATAACTTTCTTATGGCAGAATTCTCTTTTCTCCATAATTATCAACAGATATCCCAGAGTCAAGTCTAGATTTCTTCAGTGTCATAAAATATTCACCTGAGGCCAGAGATTAGGATTGATGTAATTATGTTATCTCTACTGTAAAACCAGTTTACCCAGCAGTTTCTTCCACTTATGTTATAGAAACCAATCAGCTAATTATAATAACTCAAGATCAAAATTAGTGCTTTCATTCTACTGATTTCCTCCCTACTAACAATTGCTTCATTTAAAAAAAATGCATTATGCTCCTCTTTTATGCTTTCCTAATAGTTGTCCTATACACCTGAACTAATACATGTGTCTTAAAAAATTTTCTCTTCCATCCTACCCTCCTTCCTTACAATCAATTTCTTTTTCACTCACTAACAAATATTATCCTAAAGCAGTAGTGGTGAGCCTACGACACACATGCCACAGCAGGCTGTTATCACTGCAAGTTTTAAAAGGTTCACCATCATTGCCTTAGAGCTTACTGCATGCACTGTCCTAGGTTTTGCAAATGCACTGCTAGGGAAAAAATAGACATGGTCTCTGTTTTCAAAGCTTTGGGTCCAGCAGAGACAGAGTAAACTCATCAAGCAAAGAGTAACAGAATAATTAAAAATGTTTAAATGTGCTTTTCTGAATACAAGTACCAAAGAACACTGATCTATAATGGCACTTGAGCTACATGCTGAAGAACATACAGAAAGTTAATTAGGTTAGGTAGTTACTTCATTTATTTATTTTTATTATTTTGGGGTATAAAGAATTAAACTCAGGATGTGTTTGCCAGGCAGGAACTGCACCACTGAGCTAAATCCCTGGCCCATAGGCAGTTACTTTAAGACAACTGGTATATATGTAGCAGCACAAGCAATATTCGCAGTGACTCAAGTCCCCATTATTTCACCCACCTTCCAGATACTCATTCTTAATGAAACACACACTATCATTTATCCCTCATTTGTATAAAATAACATTTTTATATAGTCACACATATTTTCATACTCATTTGCTATCTTTATTTTTTTTTTTTTGACAATTAAGAAAAGCTTCTTGACAGCCACAGGCATAGCATCTAGTACCATCTTAGCAGTGTTACCATTAAATGCTGCTGGGTACTGAAAAAGACAGTGTAACAATACAAGGCAAATTTTTTTTGGTTGCATAGCACATGGTATAAAAACAGAATTATCTGCAATTATGGCATTTGTTTAAGAATTCCATGTTGATAGTGATAAAGATGTCAGTAGATATTTCTTTTGATTTGAAACATTTATTATAATCCTGGTTGTTAAAGTGTGGGGGGTATAGCAATAAACAAATCCATGCTCTTTACCTCACAGCCTTTATATTTCTAGTAAGAAGTCAGTAAACATACACAAAAATAAGCAAATATAATAACTTTGGTAACTATTAAAAGAAAAAATATAGGGTACTCTAATAGTGTTCCAGAATAGAAGGGAGCTTAAGTAGAATGTTCTGCACAGGTCCTTCTAAGAAACTTGTCATGTGAATTTGACAACAGAACAATGAAAGTGAGGAAGCCTAGAGACAAAAACATTTCACACAGAAGGTCAGTAAGTGTATCTAAGCCGCTGACAAGTGAATGAACTTGATATGATGAAAGGTTGGAATGAAAGCCAATGAGGCCAGACTGGTAAATGAGTAAGGTGACAAGAGACAAGATCAAAGAAGCGAGCAGAAAAATGGACAAATACTGGAGGTTACTGAAAGTCTTGAGAAAAGTGTTATTCTCCATGCAATAAGAAGCTACTGTTATTCAAATTATATCATTCAGTGTGGTAAGGCACATTTAAACCCAATCAATCACATTTCCTGGTTTTTCTTTGTCATTAGGAACACATTTGTAAAAATTGGAGTTATGGTCAGAATCTAGATAGAAAAATGAAATGAAATTGTTTTATTTGGGAATGAAACCATGAGTATAATTTGATAGAATTTTTATATTATAAAATATTAGCCTCTCTTTTTACTAATAAAAAGGTTTCTGTAATTTTTTAAACTTTTGTTATTATACACATACAGTTCTCTTTGGGATGTATCTTTAAATTTTATTTTTCTGTAACATTTAAAAACAAAGTTGGACAGAACAGGTCTACATGGCTCATTTATTTACAAAACTACCACGACCAAATTTCAAGACAGAAAATGAAATGCTGTCCATTACACTAATAGTATTGCAGAGGAAAGCGACTTAAATAAAGTGCTTCTTTCTCCTCTTTTGGGGGGTGCAGGAAATGAAACACAGACTAGAGAGTCCAACTAAGTATGTTGCAATTATCTCAACTTGATCTTCATCAAACTTCTGAAAGGATGATTCAGCTACCCTGGAAGAAGAGTATCAGCAAGTGGCTAGAACAAGGAGACAGAGGAAATGAGAGAGGCTCCTGTGAACACTTTATACCAATGCTTGCGGCACTTTTGATTTTTAGGGGTGAATACACTCAGTTAAGTGGAAATTATTTTTAACCATTTTCCATCAATCTTCCTCGGGTAGAGATAATTTATAGAACAGATCGCTTGGACTGGGGTTATATTGGGATTTTTGATATGGCAGATATTTCTAAGACAGAATACTAGATTGAATGGTTAATTTGTTCAAAAAATACAGTCTATGTTGTAAACATTCTGCTGCTACTAAAAGCCATCTCTTCACAAGAAATAAAAATGTTACATCTAAATAAGTCTAAGGATATTTACAACTTAAGAAAATAAAATATGTAAATAATAATCTACAAAGATACTACATAATGTTCTAAGTAAAAAGTCAGAACTAAAATTTAGTTTCTATAAAATGGATATAAATGATTTTCTCCTACCCAGTTTAAAACAAAAAACCAGGGTCATAAATAATTCTAGCTTGCCAGAGGCATGGCTATTTCTTTATACTGACTGTCGACTATCTAATTTAATTAGAGGTATTAAACTCCATGCTGAGGTCAACAAGCCTTACTTCCTCCAATATTACACTTCAACTAGTGCTCATTAATGTGTCTACTGAATGGATTAACACACTTGAAGATATATGTACAAAGGAAAGGGGGGACAACTTAATGATACCCAATTGTTCATTTGTAATAGGATACATGTTCTAGGCTTCAACTTATTATTACTAATGTGGAATTTATTAAATTCAGGAGAAAAAATACCAATACAGGAAGTAATTTTTTATTAAGAAGAACTGGTATAAGACAATTGAAATCTATGATTAAGTTTAAACATTTAACTTATTAAAGAGAAAGTGTAGCTATTATAAAATATAAGCTCATTCTTGAAAAAAATTTTACTAGGCCTCTGAGAAACAGATTAAGAAAAAGTCATAGAGAACAGGGAAAATCAGTATATAGAAAAATCAGTGTTTATACATTTTTGATTCTATGAAAAGATTTAGACTAATTATATACTTGGACTTTCAAACAAATTCTTTAAATTACTTTATTAAGTAAAAAAGTTATTTAATTTGGGTAATTTTCTTCAATAACGAACAGTTTGTTAGTTTAATGAGAATAAAAGACATGCTTACATTATTGTTTTAAAAATTAAAATATGCTTATATTTAACCACCCAACGAGTCCAATTATTTAAATACAGGATGACCAAAATTTGGATTTTTTAAATTAATTTTTATAACATAACAGGAAATATAAAAATGACAATTTTACCAAATTTGTTCAATATAAGAACAGAGTGGTTGAAATGATACCCGCCCAAATGATGCTCGAGACAATTCATAAACGTGCTGCCCAAAGGAAACTCAGGGTAAACTGTTAAGTGGTTATAAGTTAGAATGTTTCTGGCTTGTTAAATGCATGAAATATTATACCATACAAATACCTGAGTTTTCTTTACTAAATACCTGGAAAACATACTAGTATTTTTTTCCCCTTGAAATTTAAGACTTTAACTTAACTTAAAATATTAGAAAGATAACCTGAGTTCATGAAGTGGGAGACATGATATTAGTATTGCCTAAACTATCTAAGATTCAATGTAATTCCCATCAAAATCTGAGCTATAACTTTTGTAGAAATAGAAAAGTCATCCTAAATTTTTTTACACAGAATTTCAAGAGATCTTAAAATAAGATCAAATAGTCTCAAAAAAGAATTAAGCTAGAAGACTCATATTTTTTATTTCAAAATATATGGCAATGGTACAGTAGCCAGACAGTGTGGGACTGAACTAAGGACAGACATTTGGACCAATGGAATAGAACAGAAAGGATTTTCAACAAATTTTTTTTTTTTTTTTTTGCAGAACCGGGGATTGAACTCAGGCCCTTGCGCTTGTCAGGGAAGTGCTTATCCCACTGAGCCATCTCCCTGGCCCCTATTTTCAACAAATTTTAATGTGAAAATTAAGTATCAATGTGCAATGAAATAAACTTTGATAATATTTACCTCATATCATCTACAAAACTTATTTCAAAATGGACTCTAGATCTAAATGTTAAGAGCTGAAGTTGCCCTTGTGCTTGCCAAGGAAGCACTTATTCTACTGAGCCATCTCCCTGGCACCTAGGATATTTTCATTTGAGTGGAAAGACAATCCACAAAATAGGAGAAGATACTGGTTAATAAAAAATACAAATATACATAATAATCAAAACAGTGGGATAAATATAGAAACAGATTGGTGTAATTAACAAGAATGTCCAGGAATAAATACAAACATGTATGGCTAATTCATCTTCATGTAAGTTAGGATAAAAACAATCTAAGCAGATTCATAAGCCTCTTGAAGTCTATCCTACATGAGAAGTAAATCATGAAAAAAAAGGAATCTCAGTCCCTAAAGGAATTACAAATAGAACTGCCATATGATAGTACAATCCCTTTCTGGGTATACCATTAAAAGAAATAAAAACACCACCTCATGTCATTGCCAAAGAGGTGCTCACTGCAGTGCTATTCACAAAATCCAAAATATGGGAACAACCTCAGTGTCCCTCCATAAATAATAGATAAAGAAAATGAGGTGTGTGTTGTGTGCGTATATGTGTAAAATGGAATACTGATCTGCCTTAAAAGGAAATCCAGCCATTGCCACAACATGGCTCAATACTAAAGATATTATGCTAAAATAAAAAGCCAGGTATCCCATAGAACATAGTATGATTTTTATTTGTATGTGGAATACAAATATTTATATAGAGAGAGATAAAGAGTAAGACAATCGCTGAAGTTGATGGGAGGGGGAAATGGGGAAATACAATAGATAAAATGATACAAAATAGGAGGTATGTGGGATAAACAAGTCTGAAGACCTAGTAACAAGAGAACTGTAGTTCAATACAGTATGAATATGTGCAGTATGAGTTTTTTAAAAAATAAGATTTTAGCTACATTTTTTGTTGCAAATAAGGTAATTATGTGAGATGATTGATATTAATTTCTTCCACTATTATAGTCGTTGTGCTATCTATGTGTCCTGTAACATCATGTTGTAATCTTCAAATATATACTATACAATGTATGGGAAAAATTAAAAATGACTATAATCTTCAATCATTGGTTTTTAAGCAAAATATAGAATCCTTTTTTTTTCTAAGTTGTGGGGTTTTTTTTGTGTATCTTGGTATGATTTTATTTAAATTTCTTTTTTAAAAGATTCATTTTTCTTTAATTTTCCATAATTTTATTGAAGAACAAATAGCAATGAGACAGTTTCAAATCAAACTAATAGGACAGATTCAATAATTAATACATGGCATATTGTTTTCATAGTGGTTATTTGTTGTACAAGGTGCAGACATGGTATTCTATTTATAAACGCTATTAGAGCAGTGCCTCTATTCATTGAATTAAGAGAATGTAGCTGTATACCTATCTTTTTTTTTAAAGCTGAATTATAGTACAGTCTCGATAATTAATATTTTTTACATTGTTATCTTCCTCGTGGTTATCTATAGTATAAGAAGCAGAGTTACATTTTTTTTTTTTGGAGAGGGCATCTTGGTACATAGTCCAGGCTGGCCTTTTTATTTTTTTATTGAGAGACAAATATCAATGAGAGTTTCCAAGCTGATTAATAGGACAGTTTCAATAATTCTTTTTACACTGTTATTTTCCTAGTGGTTATCCATAATACAAGAACCAGACAGGATATCCTGTCCAAACACTATTAGTACAAATCTTTCTTCTCACAGAATTAAGTGAAAGTAGCTGCATATCTATCCTATTCTGTACATACAAATATAAAATAGTCTTTCCTTTGTATTCCCTTTGTTTAGCCCTATCATAGATGGGTATTCCATTGGCATTCAATTATTATAGGTGTTTGACTACAGCAAAACACTCCAACACAGTCCAGCAGTCCACAATAGTAATGGGTTATCCACAGAAGTTGTTGACTACAAGTCAAGTCTGGTCTTGAAATCATAGGAATCCTCTTACTTAGCCTCTTGACTGCTGGGATTACAGATGTGAATCACCATTCCTCGCTAAAAATTTTGTTTTTAAAGATAATACTAAGTTAAAAAAGAAGTATTATGCCCAGAAATAGTGTTTGGTCTAATGGATTTCTTAAGTATTTTGTTCTATTGATTTTCTTAATTATTAGGATTTTAACTCTGAAGTACTCTTTTTCTGTACTTACTTTTTTGGTCAATGAATCATCAGAATCAGAAGGCATTCTTGTTGACACATGAAATATTACTTCTACTGTAGAGGTAGCAAAATATGGAGTGGTCAATCCAGTGCTTTTGTTTTTTTGCAATCCTCCCATAAAACCACAATGATTTGTAAGATTTACCTAAAAGCAAAAAAGAGCCATATAAAAATAAATGGACACAACAAAAACTATTATTGAGAAAGATGGAAACTTTTTTTTTTATACAAACACTGGCACAAATAATTATTTGCACAAGATCAACAGATACTACATCTAGAATTCCAGTCATCCCTATTTATACATGTTACATCCACGGATTCAACCAATTATGGACTGAAGATATTCAGAAAAAAACTGCTCTGGCACTTAACATGTACAGATTTTATTCTCCTGTCATTATTTCCTAACCAATACAAAAACCACTTGTATAGCACTTACATGTTATAAGGTATAACAAATGATCTAGACATGACGTACTTAGTGTACAGGAGGAAGTGTATGAAGCAAATACTATTTCACTTTGTATAAGGGACTTGAACAGATTTTGAAATATAAAGACTTTGAAAATCACTGTGGTTTTATGGGAGGATTACAAAAAAAAAAACACTATTGGGTCAGAGAACCAATATCCTTTGGATACTACAGAAGGACAGTATTAGAGCAGATCCATTCACATGAACATTTTTTAAAAAAAGAATTTAAGGATCCTTAATTAGAAGGGATTAATTAGAAAAGACATTAACTGCTGTGCACTGTGTATCTTTTGTTAGGTACCTAGGTGTTAATGATAAATTGTAAAGATTGTTTAGAAGACACCAAGGTCAAGAGAGTAAAAATCAAATCTGCAAATGATTTGGGTCAAAGTTAAAATAACAATGTCACTTTGATAAAATGCTTAACTACGTATGTCATTGTTTTCTCATAAAATGGGCTCTCTAGTTTGTCAGAACCTAAAATAGCTCAGACTAAAATTATAAAAATGAATTTTGTACTTCAATTACATTTTAACAAGTATGAGTTAATCCAGTCTTAAAATGCTAAAATACACATTAATACTAAGGTCACTGCATTTGCTAATATCCCTAGGCTTGTGTAATGCACAAAAGCCAGAAAACTTCACTGGAGAAAACCAGTGTAGGAATGGAGACAAAAAAATAACCCATTTTTGCACCTAACAAAAAAAATTATAATCTGGGTCTGGTGATTCATGTCAGCATTCTGGAAGACGAGACAGGAGGACTGAGTCCAGCCTGAGCAATTTAGTGACTTACCAAGACCCTATTTCAAACAAAACAAAACAAAACACAACACAAAACAAAATGGGTTGATATGTAGTTTTAATGTGAAGGCCCTGTGCCCTGTGTTCAATCCTCAGTACCAGGAAAGAAAACCCTGAATATCTGATAAAATGATCAATTACAAAGCCAAATCCCCGTATTATGTGAACTGAGTATAAATAACAATAGTAGTGATTAATGGCAGAACATACGAATAATAGATTTGTTTTTATGCCATTACTGTAAGACTATTTAGTCTCCCAGTTTTTAAAATTTATTTTTGACTCAGTAATGTATTAAATATTCAAAAGTATAAAAAAGTATAGCAAAAAGTCTTTCCATCATCTTCATCTGTACTACTCAGTTCCCTTCTCAGAAAGCAATTTAACATTTTCTGCAGAAACAAATTTGCATGTGTGTGCATGCAGGGATGCACACAGAACATGGATAGACAGTATTCTGTACCTGGCTTTTCATACTTAAAATATGCTGAAGGTACTTCATATGAAAAACTTTATGTTTTGGTTTTCTTGGCTTCACAGTTCATTTTATTGATATACACTACCTGAAGTATATTTAGGTTGTTTCCAATTTTTTTCTATATGTCAATATTGCAATGAACCACAAACACACACACGTTCCATTTTCAAAAGTAGGTCTGCGGATTTCTAATTGTGAACCATACTATCAAATTGCTCTCCACTAAGTGCTTATTTGCTTCAAACCCTCTCAAATGCAGTGTTTTATCACATTTTATTTTTTAGTTTGTACAAATTTATTAAAATTGGATCTTTAACCTTCTCTTCAATGAACGTCCATGCAGTAGAAGACACTGGTTTTAGCCCTATTTCAAGTTCAATGCATAAATGGTTGAAGATACAGAATATTATCACACTTTCTGATCTCTGATTAAATGGTAGGTGAAAAATGGCGACTTTCACTTTAGTGAGGAAGTTATTCATGTTATTTCAATTCTCTGTTTATATACAGTCTCAATTTAGTGTTCCTTTGCTGAAAAGTATTTTTGTAACATTTGGTGATCTACTTTGTAAACTAAATGCCTAGAGACAACTGCAGATTCATGGGAAGGCATAAAATAATAAGAATATTTCTATATATTCCTTACAGAGTCCCACGATACAACTAATCTTTTTTTTTTTTTTTTTCTTAGAAACTGTTTTATTTTCCATCAGCCTCATTTCCATTTTGCTTAAGCGTTGGCAGAACAGCTCAAGACCACTCAGTGGTGGTTCCTACCCACTCAGTGGCCTGCATGGTGGGGGCTGGAGACCAATCTTCTGTGGCCGGCTGAGCACTCCAGTCTTCTGTAGGGAACTGCTGATTGGGCAAAGAGGACACCTGCATGCCCTCAGCCCAGTCTGAGACTTCAGGCTGAGCAGCAATGAACTCTGGACATGGTGTAGTCCATTCACCCTGAAACTCCTCCTTGGTCACAGCCTTTTCAGCAGCAGCCTGCTCTTCTATTTCAATCTCTTCAGGATCCCAGGAGAAGCAGAGATCAGGCATGACTTCCCATGGGTGTTCATGGGAGATGGTGCCACGCATGCACAGTACTTCCTGGGCCAGCATCCACCACATCAGACCCACAGAGTAAGCTCCCTTAATGTTGCATGCGATGGCAATGTCCACATAGAGCAGAGGAGAATCTGTGATGCACAGAGCAATGGTTGGCAGACTGACATAAGATGCCTCCGTGAGGGGCTGGTGGTCAGCTCTGGGGTTAGTAACCATCAGAAGACGTGGCCCTTGAAAGGCTGCCTGGATCTGGTTAGTGAAGGTTCCAGGAGTGAAGCAGTCAGCAATAGGAGTAGCTCCAGTGGCAGCAGCAAACTTCAGCACAGCCTGCTGGCCTGTGCTCTTAGAGGATATGACGCTGACATCAGCAATGGCCACTATGGCTCGAGCTGCCAGGAGGAACTTCTCCCAAGTCTGCTTTAGATTTATGATGTAGATTCCATCACTTCTCCTTTTATAGATATACTGCTCCATCTGGAAATCCAGGTTGGTGCCACCTAAGTGGGGGTTCCTGCAGCTAGGAACTTGAGGACATCCTCTCCATATGCAGGAGATCAAGAGCTCCAGACATTGTGAAGTTTCCTTTTACGTTACAATGGGAATCAAGAACAATGCTGTATAGACCCCTGCCTGGGCAGTATGGAAAGCCATACAACTAATCTTGATAAAAAGACATTTTTAACCCTTAAGGATTCCTTTTACTGCCCATTATGTGAGCCACATCCATTTCCTTCCCACCTGCAGACCTTGGCAATAACTCATCTGTTCTGTAATTGTCATTTTAATAATATTACATAAATGAAATTACATGTAACTTTTCTGAGTTATTTTCCTGTAACTTTTTTTTTTTATGATTTCAGGTTTGATCCCATTGTAGTTGGAAAAACTCTGTATTAATTTCAAAGCTTATAAATTTTCTGAGGTTTGCTTCATAGCCTAGAAATATCCTCTATCATGGTTTATGTTCTGTAGGCACATGAAAAGAAAGTGAATTCTGCTGTTGGATGAAGCATGCCAGAAATGTAGGAGTAGACCCTATTGACTGATGGTGTTGCTAAGTTCTTTTACACACTTAATGATGATTTTCCATCTGGTTCTCAATTGCTGGGATGGGGTGAAGTCTCTAAGTATAACTAAGTATGATTGTTCCTTTTTTTCTTTTCTTTTTGGTTCTATTAACTTTTGCTTCACATCTTTTACAGCTCTGTTGTACAAACATTTAGGACTGCCGTCTTTTTGGTGGATTGGTCCTTCTATAATTATAAAATGTTCCTCTGTCACTTACTTTCTTTGCTGGAAAATCTACCACATCAAATATCAATGTAGTTAAGCCTAACTTTCCCTTGACTATATGGGGGCTGGGAAGATAGCTCAGTGGTATAAGTGCCTGATTATATGTTTTGTTTTTTTTTTCCCTTTCACTATCTGTCACACAACAACATTATATCTGAAGTGAGAGTTTCTTCTAGATAGTATAGAAATGAGTGATGCTTTTTTAACCTACTTTTAAAAAAGTTCTTTTATTTATTTGGTACAGGGTCTTGCTATGCAGCTTGGACTTGTAGCGATCCTCCTGTCTTAGCCTTCCTAGTGCTAGATTACAGGCATATGCCACTATGCTTGGTTTCTGTGGCTGGCATGGTGCACCTAGTGTTCTGGGACTGGCATGGCATGTGGCACTGGGAATTGAACCCAGGTCCTTTTGCTTACCAAGCTATCTTCCCAACTCCTAACTTAGGGCTTAAGCCTGTTATTTAATTTTCTGAAATCTCTTTCCTGTTTTTCATTTTTCTTTTCCTGACTCTGAGGGGTTGCCTGAACATTTTTCTAAAATTTTACTCTATTTATCTATCACCTTTATTTATTTTTTTGAGACATATTCTCACTACCTGGCTCAGGCTGGTGTCAAACTTATAGCGATGCCTTCTAAGTGTCGGGATTAGAGGCGTGTGCCACCACACCCAGATATCCATCTAGATATGTTATATATGGGTAACTTTTTATAATCTATAAGTATATCCCTGTCTGAGTATAGTAATCTTATCTTACTATATGTCCCTTTACCCTCCCATCCATTTGTAATACCATATTGTTGTTTCCACCATGCATATTTACAAAGTGTTATAATTTTTGCTAAAACAGCCTTGTTTTTATTAATGTATGTTATTCATAGGATAGTAGGTGGCATTTGCCATATTTGTACATGCATAACCTTCTTTCATAGTAAGTCTGATGGCAACAAAGTTTAAGTTTTCTCTCATCTAAGATGTTTTCTGTTTTCTTCATTCTATACCTCAGTGGGCAAGGGTATTTACTGCTAGCTATAGGATTCTGTTTTAGCAACTGTTTTCTTCTAACCCTTGAAAAATATTATACCACTAGTTGTTTTCCCTCTAAAGATAAGGTTCACTTTTCCCTTGAATGTTTAATTTTTTTTTCTGTCTTTAGTTTGCTAAAATTATAAATCTTAGTATGAATTTCTTTTGGTTAGGTTGTATCCAACTTCTAGAATCTATGTCTCTATGCCTCTTGCCAAAAACAGGAAGTTTGCAAGCATTATTTAAGTACTTTTCCAGATCTAACCCCTTTACAATCTTCTGGGACTCAGAGAATTGAAATGTTAGATCTTTTGTTATGGCTCCAAAGGCCCCTGATGCTCTGTTCATTGTCTGTAGGTCTATTTTTTCTCTGACATTCAGGTAGATTTTTACTGTTTCATTATATCTTCCAGTTTACTGATTCTTTTTCTGTAATCCAATCCCTACCCTCACTCTGCTGCTGGGCTCAGCTATTGAGTTTTTTATTGCAATTACTATATTTGTAGATCTAAAATGTCTACCCGGTTGTTACATGCATTTTCTATTTCTTTTTTTCAACTGTGTTCTTAACTGCTCACTCAAATATTTCCACATGGCTGATTGAAAGTCTTTGTCATTCTGGTACGGGCAGGTATTGGATGCTTTTGTTATTGTTGGTATGCATTCTTTTTGATGACCTCTTGGGTCTTGGTATAAAAAATGCTCTGATTAAAACCTAGACAATTTCTGTTAAAAGACTAAGTTTTGAGAAGAAAATTCTTTTAAAGAAATATATTTCTAAAACTGTCTGAAGGACAAAAATGGCAATTTAGTGATCAATAGCAAAACACACCCTCTCCAGGACCTGCATCCAGGCACCAAGAAAAAAACAAACAAACTTGATGAAGAGAATTTAAAAAAAAAAAAAAATGGGAGAACTGAGAATGAGAATTTGAGAATTTTGAGAATTGGGAATGAACCAATAGGAAAATCAGAAAATAAGAAGATGGAGACAAAGACAGTAATGTAGAGAAAAATAAGAAACAGTCTGAGAGCTTACTCCAGCTCTTACGTAAGGAAATCAGTCTCCTACAGATGCAAGCAAGGTAAGCCCCCAGGGTTGGGAGCTCCAGAAAGAAACAACAGATAGGGCCAGTAGTGTTTAGTCCAAGAAAAGACTGCTGATTTTACAAACTGCAGAAATAGCATGAGGTTTTATGCCAAAAGTGACTCCTTCCATACTGCAGGCTACGGTTGGAGAAGGAATCTAGCATAGAACCTCTTGTATGGCCAGTGATTCTTCAGGTGCCATTCAAGAAGGAAGGGATTATTTAAGACTGAGCCACAGGACAATTATAAACAACTTCACTTCAGGGTTCCCAGTGCTACCCTTGCACAGTGACTGGGTGGTACAGCCATGGGAAACAGTTATGGGCAGGTTTCAGGTTAGACACAGACCTCCTGGGCTGGGAAGGGTACAGAACCTCACACTGTGTGGTGAGAAGCCAGGCCCCACATGTGGCTTTCAGAGGTGGCTGGATCTCAAACTTGATAGTGCTATACAAGGGTCTGCTAGAACCCTGGCCCTGTCTAAAACTAGCACAGACTAGAGGTCTGTTTTCCAAAACTACCAACTGGAGAAACGACACTTTGGACTGGATGGCTGCCACTGCCTGGGGTGAATAGACAGAGGAGTCTCTCGAGTTGAGGCACCTCACAACCCCCCAGTGCTAGGAGAAGAAAACAGTGATTTGTTCAATTCTAAAATTATAAATGCTGAAGACTCATTTAAATATAAAGAGGAAATTTTTGTTTCCATGGTATCTTTTTTTTTTTTGTTTCCCTATCTATCAGTATTTTGGGGATTGGGCTTTTTACTTCATCTGTTTTTCGATTTTCCTTTTAATCTTTTCTTTTGTATTCTTACTTTTCCTTTCTTTTCTGTTAGCTTTATTTATTGATTTTTTTTTATTATTTAATAAGATTCTTTATCTCACATTTCTCTTTTCCATTGCTTAATTTTAAAAAATTCTATTTCCCAGTTTTGCATTCCTTTATCTTAAACAGTATAACCTCTAAATTTTATTAATCTTTAGATATTTAGTTAATTCTATTATGACTATTAGTGTTGGTATAGCTGTTGCATTTAGTAGATATTCAGTACATGTTATTTTCTTTTCTTTTTTTTTTTTTTTTTGTGGAACCGGGGATTGAACTCAGGCCCTTGCGCTTGCCAGATAAGTGCTTACTCTACTGAGCTATCTCCCTGAGCTATTTTCCTGGCCTCCATGTTAATATTTAGTGTATTTTTGTGTTTACACAATAATTGTACATGTCCTTTCTATAGTTAAGTGTAGCATATTCTTGGTTCTTATGCAATGTCAATATTCAATTTATTTTTGATGTTATTGTTGTTAGTCATTGTTGCTGCCATTGCTACACTGGTACAATTGTTGCTATCAACAGAATTTTCCCCCATATGCCAATATCTGAATTGCCTTTGCATCATTAACATATTCTTGTTGGCTTAAACTGCCCATGACACATGCATGACTGTTCTGTGTATGACTCTACTATTTGTATTACCAGTGGAACAAGCTACTTGGGAGTGAGACATATGTGCAGTCCACTCCTGGTGAAATGGGTACCCAGTCCCGTCTAAACTGATGGAGGCAGTCAAAGTTAGGAACAGAGGTAGAGGCCTATAGTTAATAATGTCCAGAATGCATCATAGAAAAGTATCTTCATACTGGTGACAAAGACCTTCTACTACAATTGCCTGCAGACAGACAGACAGAAAGATAGACACACATACACACACATTAAAAAGAAAAAACCCAAAACAAAAAACAATAACCTATGACAAAAACAGAAATATGAGAAGACAAGGCAACAAAATATCTCCAAAAATTCCCAACTCTTTCAAAGCTGATTCTTGGGGCATCAAGGAAGATGAAATCAAAAGCCATATAACTTTATTAATTAAAACAGTAAAAGACATTAAAAAACAGATCAGTAACATGATTGACAAATTCAAAAAAGATACAGCTAAACAGCAAGTTTACAAAAGACACTAATAAAAAGTAGATGACCTATGAAAAGGATATAAAACATGAACAACCAGTTAAGTAAAGAATCTGGGGTCTTGAAACAACTGAACAGGAATCTAGGACATTACATATTCTGTTGAAAGTATGGTCAGCAGAAGAAATCAAAATAAAGACAGAGTATCAAAATCTGAAAACAGGGCTGATGTTTGTGACCAGTTACTCAGAGATAACGTGCAAACAAGCAGAAAACATGGAAAATGGACCTAGCAGCTGCTAAATGATGCAAAAGAAGATTAACAGACTAAAATTAGTGAAAAATCAGAAGATAGCACAAATGGCATAGAAAGGGGTTAAAGTTAGAGTACAGTGGCACAACAACTGTTTGGCAAGGGCGAGGTCCTGAGTTCCATTCTTGGTACAAAAAAAAAAAGGTGCAAAAAATGCACTGACAGAAACAATAGCAGAAAACTGCTCAAATATGGAAAAAGAAACACACAGATAAAGGACACGTGTAGAACACAAATAGTCATGATCAAAAAAAGAACTTTTTTTTTTTTTGGCAGAAATGGGGATTGAACTCAGGCCTTTGTGCTTGCCAGGGAAGTGCTTATTCTACTGAGCCATCTCGTTGGCCTTCAAAAAAGAACTTTTTGACAACACATAGTCAAAATCCTGTAAGTCCAACACAAACACAGAAATTTAAAAGTATTGGAAAACAAACAACCAAATGAATCACTTATAAAGGCAAACTCACTGCAATTATAGCAGACTTTCAAAACAAACTTTAAAGGCCAGCAGAGTCTGGAGTAAAGTCCTCCTAGCCTTAAAAGCAAAACAAAACAACCCTCTCCCCCAAAAAGACCACAAAAGATTTTTTTTACATAGAACATAGCACTAAAAAAATAGAAATGATACAGAATTTCATTAAACAAAATAATATGAATTTCACAGTATCTGTTGTATTGCAGTGTTGTCTTCAACTTAATTGTTCAGATTACCAGATATATGCACACAAAATTGGAAAAAGAAAAAGTTACAAGAAATTAAGAGAAAAAATGAAAAAAGACAAAAAATAAAGCATTAACTGCTTCTTTTCATACACTAGCAGAAATCCACAGAACGATTATCCAAGCCATCCTGCTTATATACATAGATGTATGTCTTTCCCTTCTCCTTTCCTTCTCCTCACTAATTCCTTCCTTTTAGACTGATTCATTCTCTTTGCACAGTATCTACTGTACCCTTCAGATTTTTATTTTCTCTTTTAGGTTCTCACACTATATATTCCCTATTTTTTTCTTTTGTCCTTTTCCTCAACATAGTTGTTTCTTTCCTTTGAACAGTTTCTTTCCCTTTTACAGTATCTGTTGTACTTCCCAGATTTTATTTACTCTTTCAAGTTCTTACATGAGGGTGATAATATAGTATTTGCACATGTTGGTCTGATTTATTTCACTTAAAGTGTATGGTCTCAAGTTTCAATCATTTACCAATAAAAAGCCTCAAACTTATCCGTTTTAAGAACTAAGTAATACTCCATTGTGTAAAAATACCACATCTTCTTTATCCATTTCTCAGTTGATGGGCATGTGGGATGCTTCCAAGATCTAGCTATGAAGAACTGTACTGCTATAAACATGGGGGCACATAAATTGCTATGATATGTGTTCAGTTTTTCTGGATGAGGACAATAGCTGGATCAAATGGGACCTTCAATTCTAGCTCTTTTGAGGAATCTCCACAATGATTTCCATAGTGGTTGTACCGTCTACACTCCCACTAACAGTGGAAAAGGGTTCTTTTGTCCCCACTGCCCCTCCAGTATTTGTTATTGGTTGACTTACTGATGACAGCTGTTCTTTCTGGATGAGATAGAATCTCAAGAGTTGTCTTGGTCTGCATTTCCTGAATGATCAATGATGTTGAACATTTTTTCATATATTTATTTGCCATTTGTATTTCTTCATCTAAGAAGTATATTTTCATCTCAGATGCCCATTTTTGGATTGGGTCTTTGGGGGCCTGATTTTTAAAAACAATCTTTTTCTAGATCAAGTCTTTGTCAGAGGGGCAGTTGGCTAAATTTTTTTCCCAGTTCATTTTCTTTTTATCCTGCTGGTCATTTCTTTCTTTCTCTCTTCCTTTTTTTTTCCTTTAGAATTATTTTATTTAATCATAAATGTACAACAGCTTCTTAACTCTACACATGCACTTAAATTTTTGAAGGAAAAATGTTATGTCTTATTACACCATGATCCTGGCTAATAGCTTTTCAAAACTTTGAGAAAAATCTTAAAGGTTTCACATGTCACTTGAAACTTACAAATTTAACATTATCAAAGAAGGAATGCTTCTACACTCTTACAAAGACCACTAAAAAGAAACAACAGTTAAAAAGCTACGAAACTGTCTTTTTTGTAAAAAAAGGCATTTTTACAATCCTTCCTCCAAAGTAAGGTAATGTTATTAAATAATCCAGTTCACTCACAAAATGGCTCTCTGCATCTGCTCTGGTGTCTTCTGCCATATCACTGCATATTTAAGCATGATTGAGATAAGAATTTCCTTAACATTGTTATTTCAATGACCTGAAGCTATTCTGTTACCTCTAGGCTCCCATCCTCTCCTATTTATACAGTGAAGCCCATGGCAAATAGGAAGAAGCTCAGTATAGGCTTCTTCCACCATAACCCCCACCTCCTCCACTGCTTCCTGGACCGTAATTTCCTCCACCATATGGTCCCCACATGTTCCTGCTACCACCAAAGTTTCCACTTTTCAATGGATCATAGTTAGAAGGTTGCTGGTTATAATTTCCAAAATCATTGTGATTTCCACTTCCATAGTTTCCTCCTCCATAATGGTCATAACCGCCTCCAAGCCCCTACCCTGGTTTCCATATCCAGGTCCTCCACCACCATTGTCTCCTCTTCCTCCTCCATAACCAGGGCTAACCTCCAAAATTGCCACCTCCAGTTCCTCGTCCATACCCATTATAGCCATTGCTAAATCCATGTCCACTTCCATATCCATCAGATCCTCTTCTAAAGTTACTTCCTAGTTCTGGTTCAAAATTCCCACTGCCACCAAGTGAATCCCCAAAACCAAAGTTCCCTCCTCTTCCACTCCTTGAACTTCTTGTCTAGACAAGGCCTTTCTTACTTCTGCATTATGACCATTAATGGTGTGGTATTTCTGCAGCACAATTTTATCCACAGGATCATGGTCACCAAAAGTAACAAAACCAAAACCTCTTTTTTCCCCAGACTGCTTATCAATAATCATCTCAGTGGTATCAATTTTTCCATATTCTTCAAAGTAATCTGTAAGGTGATGCTCCTCAGTATCTTCTTTAATTCCAACAACAAACAGGTCTTTACAGTCACATGATCCCCTGGTTTGTCAGACTCTTCCCTTACTACAGCACGTTTCGATTCAACCATTCTCCCATCATTTGAATGAGGTCTTGTAGCCATGGCAGCATCAACCTCGGCCACGGATGAGAAAGTTACAAAACCAAATCCTCTTGATCAAATATTTGCTTGCAGGTTCCTCATAACCACACAGTCTGGTCAGTTTTCCCCATTGCTCATAGTAGTTCCTCAGACTTTCTTCTGTGGTTTCAAAACTTAAGGTACCAATAAAGAGCTTACAAAACTATTCTTTTTCTCTCTCCATCCAGTCCCTTCAGCCTGATTTCCCGCAGCCGAGCAAGATGAGAGAGATCTCCGTGGATGAACATGAACTGGACTTGACCAGGTGCTGTAGTGAGAACTGCTGCCACTTGAGAAACACTGCTAACTGCACCTCCACAGCCACCCGGCACTGTGGCTACTTGTGGTTTCTTTTATATGCAGAAACTTTTCAAAAAGATGTGCTTCCCGTGGTTGATTATTTGAAATATTTCCCATGCAGTTTGGTTTTTGTTCATGAACTCTCTACCTACCCTTATATCTTTTTATTTTTATTATTATTTTTAATGCTTTTGGTTCAGGTCTTACTACACAGCTCAGATTCATAGTGATCCTCCTGTTTTCAGCCTCCCCAGTGCTGGGATTACAGGTGTGCGCCACCATGCTCAGACTTGGTGGCTGGCTCAGTGCTCGCAGGTGGCAAGGCTGTTGTGGCCTATGGTGCTGGGGATTGAACCCTGGAGCCTATGCTAACCTAAGCAAGTGCTTAGTCTGCTGAGCTACCTTGCCAGTCCTACCTCTATTTGCTTTAAGATTTCTGCCTATATTTTCCTCCATATTTGGTGTTTCTGTTTTAATGTTTAAATCTCTGATCTATTTTGACTGTAGTTTAGTGTATGGTGATAGACATGGGTTTAATTTTAGCTCTCAGTATGTGGAAAGTCAGTTTATTCAGCATCATTTAATAAAGAAGCATCTATGTTTCCTCCAGTGAATGTGTTTATCCCTCTTTGTCAAAGATAAGGTGGCTGAGTGTATCTGCAGTTGTACTTGCATATTCTAACCTGCTCTATTGGTCCTCAGGTCTGTTTTTATGCAGAACCATGCTGATTCTATCATAGTAACTTCGTAGTATAATTTCAGGTCAGGGATTGTGATGCCTCCTGTCTTTCCTTTGTTGACCAGGATTGCTTGTGATATTCTGGGTCTGTTCTGGTTCCAGATGAATTTTAGGAATATTTTTTCTCCATCTGTGATGTATACTAATGGTATTTTAATCAAGGTTGCACTGAATATGTATAAAATTTTGGGAGTATCATTTTCACAATGTTAGTTCTTTGTATCCATTAGCAACTAATGTCTTTCCGTTTTCTGAAAATTCTCTTCAATTTCCTTTCTCGGAGTACTGCAATTTTCACCATATAAATCTTTTACTTCCTTTTTGAGACTGATTGCTAAGTTGTTTTTTTTTTTTTTGTATGTTATTGTGAAAGGCATTGTTTCCCTAATTTTTCTCTTGGTGTGTTCATTGTCTGTGTAAAACAATGATATTGGGGCTGGGGAGATAGCTTAATGGTCTAAGTACCTGCATGCCAAGTGCAAGGACCCAAGTTTGATCCGTAGCACTGTGTGCCATGTCAGTACCAGAACCTCAGATGCACTGTGCAGGCCCAGAAACTGGGTGTGGTGGCACATGTGGAGGCTGAAACAGGAGGGTCACCATGAGCCTGAACTGTGTAGCAAGACACAGTAACATATGAAATAAAATTTAAAAAAATGATATTTAGTTTTGAGTGTTGACTTTATATTTTGTTGAATTTGGTTATTAAATCTACAAGTCACTTGATAAGAGTTTTTGGGTCTTTTATGTAGAGTATCATGTCATCTGCAAATAATGATCACTTTACTTCTTCGTTTCCAATCATTATACCTTTTACTTTGGTCTCCTATCTAATAGCTCCGGTTAATGTTTCCAGAACTATACTGAATAGGAGTGGTGGCAGTGGACGTCCTTATCTTGTTCCTGATTTTAAATCTATTTTTTTATTTTTACTTATTTATTTATTCGGTACAGGGTCTTGCTAGGCAGCTTGGACTTGTAGCAATCCTCCTGTCTCAGTCTCCCCAGAGCTGGGAATACAAGTTAGCACCCCCACACCCGGTTTTGGGGCTGGGATGGTGCGGTGGGCATTCTGGGGTTGGCAAGGCATGTGGTACTGGGGATCGATCTCAGGTCCTTGCACTTTCCAGGTAGGGGCTTACACTGCTGAGCTATCTCCCCAGGCCTTGTTCCTGATTTTAAAGTGAAGACTTTCAGTTTCTGTCCATTTAGTATGATGCTGGCTGTTGGTTTCTCATAAATAGCTTTTATCAAGTTAAGGTATGGATCATTTATTTCAATTTTCTGCAGGGCACAAAACATAATTTCTTTGCTATATCCTGCAAAACTATCTTTCAAAACTAATGAAGAAATAAGGTACTTCCATGACAAAGAGTGCCTTAAAAAATTCATGAGTATCAAACCAGCATTCCAAAAAAAATGCTTAAAGATATATGTATATATGTGTATATATATATATTTTATTTTTTTATTTTTTTTTATTTTTTATTTTTTTGTATTTCAGAGAACAGACATTAGGCCTGCATGTTTATTTACAAACATAGCTAGTATGCCATGTGAATTTAACAGTTTGTTCTGTTTCCAAAGAGCTTCATCTCTCGAGAAATTCTGTCCATCTGTGAAAGAGGATGAATTAAAACATCCTTATTTCTTAAACAGTTGGTGCCTCACTATAAGGAAGGGTGCTGGAAAACCAGATCTGAAGTACAAGGTCGTTATGGCCAGCAACCGCCATTTGTTTTCCACAGAAAATGGCAAATTCTTCCCAGGCTGCGATGTACCACGGAGGTTGTGAACCTCCGGATGCTCTGCCCCAACATGGTGCTGGAGGAAGTTCTGCAAAGGGGAAAGAAAGGGCCACACAACTCAAAGATATCTTAAGACAATGAAGACAACAATAATAAATGGTGTAATAGAATGAAATAAGGAAAGGTAAGCAAATTAAGTGGGGCCGGGGTGGGTGGGTGGGTGTCAGATATAGGAAAATAAAGCAATGACAATAATGTCAATACCTCAATATCTTGTAATAGTAGTAACTCAATATTAATGGTCTCAATTCCCCAATTAAAGGACATAGATTGGCAGAATGGGATCAAGAAACAACATCCAATGGTATGCTTCTGGTAGACTGAGAACTGGTGGTAAACTTGTAACACCTAGCTGAATTGAACCAGAGTGGTGCTGGATGTGTGTAGGAAGCCCACCTGAGAATTGTTATCAAGAAAATGAAAAGGAGGAATGGGAAGGGGAAGAGAGAGGGGGAGATGGAGTAGGGGGAGGGGGAGGAGGAGAACCACTGGGAACTTTAGTTCTTTCTCCTAGAGGAATACTGGCTTTTCAGATATGTATATGGCTATACTTAT
The DNA here is from genome assembly GCA_004027165.1 of Ctenomys sociabilis. NCBI lineage: Eukaryota > Metazoa > Chordata > Mammalia > Rodentia > Ctenomyidae > Ctenomys > Ctenomys sociabilis. Next base: position 88,523 of record PVKA01001340.1, on the reverse strand, counting down.
CATTGAAGGCACCTTGTTGTTGCTGAGAATGCTATGGATCACTTGCTCCTTATTTTGAGAACTGCTTCATGGCTGTGGAGGGGAAGATGGTTCACTGTCCTGGAGAAGCTTGTCAAGCCGTTCTGTTGATACATACTTGGCTGTTCTCACCATGAGAGGAGCTCACAACTTTGCTGTTGCTGAGCATGGATGTGGTGCTTTTCAGGGAAGCTTTGACCATTACTTCAAATCACTTTCTAGTTCAGCTTGCTAGCACAGATCCTTCATCCTATTGGCACATACTTTCTAGCTTGATGACTGACCTTTGGGCCTTCCCAGCACAGATCCATGAAACAAACTTGAAAAGGCATTGTCATGAGTTCTAGGCCTACAGTTGTACTCATGGGGGGGCACTGTTATGGGCTCTAGGTCTATAGCTGGAATCATGCAGAACACTGTCCAGGTGGATTCTTTGATCTTTTCTCATAAATGGCCCTCAGATGGATTCTTTGTTCTTTAGTGTATGGACAGATCTCCTATACTCTCTTTACATATAACTCTTTGAGTGACTATTAAACAATAATTCTATAAATTATGTGTCCTATATTGTTCCCCTTGCAAATTCTGACTAAAACAATGCTGAACAAAAGAAATACATTTACTTACAAAGAAATTCACAGACAACTAAACAAAACAGTATTCCATACACAAAAGCCTGAAAATAAGCAAAAATAGCTATGCCAATTTCAGATAAAGTAGACTTCAAGTCAAACTTGATTAGAAGAGGGAAAGAAGTTATTACATATTGGATAAGGGAACAAACAATTCAACAGGTAGAGATAACAGTTATAAACATCTGTGAGCCAAACACTGGTTTATTTAGCTTCATAAAACAAACACTATCAGGCATAAAAGATCAGGTAAACAAACATCATCACAAATATAGTGGAGTGCCTCTATATCATACTGGCTACAAATAAATGAACTAGTTAAAAAATTCAAGAGGGCTGGGGATGTAGCTCAGTGGAACAGTGCTTAGCTGGCAAGCACAAGGGCTTAAATTCAGTCCCCAAAAACTGAATGTGAATAAATAAAACTTAATAGATATCTAGTAACCTACTGAACAACAACAGCATACACCATCTTCTCAGCAGTGTAAAGAACTTTCTCCAAAATATAACAAACGGTGTATCCATTCTTAGCACATGTAAAAGAATTAAGAGTTACACTATGCATATCATCACTTATAGTATACAGTAAACAGAAATTAATAGCAAAAGAAATCACAGAAATTATACAAATACTTAGAAATTAACCAATACACTCTTGAATAGTAAACAGCAACAGAAGAAATCAAGGAAGAAATGATAATTCCTAGAATCAAACAATAATGCCAGTATAACATACCACAACTTATGAGACACAAGAAGGTAATGTTAAGTGGGCAGTAAATGGCCCAAATCAGAAAAACAGAGCAAGCCCAAATAACCTAATGATGTACTTGAAGGCTCTAAAATGGTAAGAATAATCAAAGTCCAAAGCTAGTGTAAGTAAGAAAGTATGAAGAGCAGTGCAGAAATGAATGAAATTGAGGCTGAAATGATAAAGAATCCGACAGCTGCTTTTTTGGAGAGAATAAACAAATTTAACAAACCCTTACAGAAAGACAAAAAGACAGACAGACAGACAGACAGACAGACAGACAGACAGACAGACAGACAGACAGAACAAATGAATGAACAGGGGCTGGGAGATAGCTCAGTGGAATAAGTGCTTCCCTGGCAAGTGCAAGGGCCTGAGTTCAATCCCTAGTTCCACCTAAAAAAAAAAAAAAAAAAAAAGAATTGCTTGGTCCCTTTAAAAACAAAACAAAACACAATACCTCCCAACCAAGACCGGCTACGAAATCTTCATATTCTTGACTTCCTCCTGTATTGGTGAGAATGGAGTACTTGTCTTCTTGTCCTTCAGCAACATAAAATACTGCAATCTTATGTGTCTCTCGGCTGTAAAACAAAAGATTATACCACTCATTTCCTATTCACTCATTCAATAATTACGTTCAAAGTATATGACAACAAAAAGATAAAAAAGAAATAGATACTATAGTATATAGAGAAAAAATTTCACTTAACTACAATGTAAGTAAAAAAAAATTATATAAATAACAAAATTGTCCTTAGAACAAAAAATAAGCAACGTTGTTTGTGACTGGAGAAAGATACCAATTAAAAAGAGAACATAATAATAAGTTAGGAAAGTAATAAAGATTTGACAAATAAAAAGAATATGAGGAAGGATAAATAAATGTACACTCATGGAGAATCTGGAGAATTAACATGTTCCTGCCAGCTTGAACCACTGGTGGCACATGCATGACTGTCCTAGCAGGTGGCACAGGATAGCTCCATTGGAAGGTTCAAGCCAGCTGATGAGACAGGAATGCAGACTTGGACTCTTTGTGAACATGTTAGTCTGTCGGGCAATGTTGTTGAATCCCAGGGTGAACAAGTTTGAATTTAAGAATGAAGTAGGAATACAGAAATGAGTAAGAAATCCATTCCTTCAAAGTACTTACAACACAGAAGAAACATATATACAAGAACCAACATAAAACATAAAATTGTATGTATGAATAATTAAGCTCTTAGATTTTTACATCTCTAAATTTAAGTGTTCATACAACGATTTCTTATAAGAAATTAAGTTTTCTGAATTAAGTAGGGCACACAATTTTGGTCAATCTCGATTTAATAAAAAGTGTTGTTGAGGGCAAGGACAGGAGGGAGAGTGGGGAAAAGACATATCTATGTATGTAAGGTTAGTTTATTCAACTGTACTGTAGATTTCTTCTGGTCTACAGAAAGGAGCAGTTAATGCTTAATTTATTTTGTCTCCTTTTTTCAATTATTTTTTTTTTCTTAATTTCTTTTTTGCTTTCTTCTTGTATTTTGCATACATATATCTGGTAATGTGAACAACTAATGTGAAGAAAACATTATGCATTATAACAAATACTGTGAAATTCATATTATTTTGTTTAGTGGAATTCTGTATCATTTGTAATTTTTCTGTTTTAATTAAAACAAAAATGTATTTGGTATAGGGTCCCACTAACCAGCTCAGACCTGTAGTGAACCTCCTGTTTTCAGCCGATTACAAGCATGCACCACTAGGCTGGGTCTTGGGGCTGGCTCAGTGCACCGAGGGGTGGCACTGGTGTGGTGTGTGATACTAGGGATCGAACTGCAGTCCCTGCATCTGCCTAAGAAGGTGCTTAGTTGGCTGAGCTATCTTGCCAACCCTTCTAATACTACATTGTACTCTTTTAAAAAATTAAAAAACAAAAAACACAAAACATGGGTTGACAATATGGCAAGAAGTATTCAATAGTATATCTTGGAGGAACTAAAACAAGCAAACAACCAATAAAAACAAATTATACAACTAGCAAGATTCTTCCACATAGCTTGAAAAGGTTGCCAATTGATTGTGGGTTTCAGTATCAGCAAGAGATTCTAGTGGTTTTCAAAACTGCAGTATGTTGGTTTAGGTGATATACATAAGTAAGCTACAAACCATCTTGGTGTATAATTAGGATAATGTAGTGCAAGCAATAACATATAACTGGGGTAGGGGGAGACTCAAAAATAAAAAATAAAGACCTAGGTGGCCCCTTTTCCATGTAAAACACAATTTAACCATTAAAAATAACTTTTAAAGTTCAAAGTCTGGATTTGTCCTAAAGGCATAGAACAAGTGGGGACATATTAATGCAAGGAAATTTGCTAAAGCTCTGAAAAAAGTTTTTCACACTCAAAATATCATTTGATCCCTTACCCCAGCCCTTTCAGTACATGTTATAGAAGTGTAGCTCAAGTGTTTTACTCAGGCCTAGAGAAATGGGTCGGGGCGTGGGGGACGGGATGGGGTAGGAGAGTGCAATCCTTTATCCTTCAGCTTCCTGTCTCACCCTGGAAGCTGTGTTACTCATCAAGCTGGTAATTCTCATCTTTCTCCAGTTCCCTGTTATAGATCTATTCTAAACAGTTCTAAGTAAGTAGACATTTTTTTCTTTATCCAGCTTTCTTTGAACAGTAGCTGCAGTCTGAAGGTACCAACATTTCCCATTCCAGCTTATGTGTAGATTGTGATAGGAAGAGGAAGCTAAGAAGACCAAGGACCAGTAACTCCTGCGAAAGTACCCAATGGTAGGGTGAGAGTATCCCTCCAAGAGAAGTTAGTCCCTGAACCTGGCCTATAAACAACGGCAGATGGGAACAGGTCACATCAAGGAACGCAGCTAGTTCTGCCTGAGGTAGCAAGATAGCAATACAATCAATAGGGAACCAGGAAAAGACAGACCCAACCAAGAAGAGTCCTCTTCACAGTCAACTCTGAACGTCAAGAAGATTATGTACATGTATCATGCTGAACCAATCAGGAGCAAATGTGGTAGGAAAGCATTCTCAAAGCAACACACAGAGATCTAAAGAAGGGAATCAGTGCTTCAGGATCAATTCCTAGGAAGTGGAATCTTAATAATATGTAGTCATTCTTGCCAATGTCAGAGTCTGCATATGTGTCCTGAGCTGCATCGTTTTTTGGTATAAGAAACTGAACCCTTTAAGTTTAAGCTACTAGTCTCTGCATGAAGGCAGGACAAAAATAGAAATACTTTGAATTGAAACGACAGCCTCCAAGCTACACACACTCAAATATAAACACTGAAACTAACTGGCTAAATAAATAAGTTCAAACACAAATGTGATCTTTAAGTGGATGGTATAAACTTAGATAAGACATTTGATAGGATAAAACAGGAAAACAATTAAAATGAGATAGAGGTTGCACATACTTGGAAAACCAACTTGCTAGAAAATAAAGTTATTTCCAAGCAAACAACCACTGTCATCAACGTATATTTAGCTCGACAGGTAAAATTTAAAGTAAAAGGGATAGGAAAAGATACCCTGAGAACTGGAGTGGTATTGCTGCTGTCAGACTAATGTGTCGGTTTCAAAACAATAGAGAAAAATTAATGAAACCAAAACTTGTCTCTTTAGGACCATCAATGAAATTGATATTAGGTACACTAAACTAGAAAAAATTTAAATTACTAAAACAGGAATGAAAGAAAGGATATCATTACCCACCAAACAATTAAAAATGCAGGGATTTTATGAACATTTACATGCAACCAAATTAGATGTTAAGAGTACCTGGAGAAATTCATACAAAGATACAAACTACTAAACTAACCTGAAGAGGAAAATCAATTATTTGAATACACAGACTTTAAGAATTTGGAGGGCCAGCCAGATAGCTCAGTGGACTGAAGTGCCACTTAGGCAGAGCATAGAAGATGGGTTTGAACCCCAGCATGTTGTGCTAGTCCTGCCCTCAGGGGACACTGAGAAGGGGACTGAGACTGCCACTTGCAGGTAACTTAATTTTGCATACAAAAATGCTAAAGAATCTATTAAAAACTATAAAGGCTTGTAAGTTCAGCAAGGTTGGAGGGTTTAAAATCCATGTTTTTTTTTTTTTTTTTACAAAAACAGTTACATTTCTATACATTAGCAATGACTAATCCAAAAACAAAATTAAGAAAAAGTTTCTTTTATAACCCCATCAAGAATAAAATATTTAGGTATAAACTTAAAAATGTAGAAACATAAAATAATATCTGTAAATATAATATCATGTATGCACCTTGTATGATACCAAAACATTATGAAAACAGTTTGCAATGTATTAATTTATCGAATCTGTCTTGTTAAGGTGTCTTGAAACTGTCTGATTGATATTTGTACTTCAATAAAATAAAAAATAAATTAAAAAAATGTAGGAACATACTCTGAAAACTACAAAACAGGTCTTCTGAAACACAACATGAAAAAGCACAAGTGACAAAAGAAAAAGTAAATGAAAATTTAAAATTTTAGTGCTGCAGAAGATATCCTCATAAAAAGAGAACTGGTAACCGACAGAATTAGAAAAGATTTACAAATCATCTCTAATATGGAACTTACATTCAAAAATCTATAAAGAATGTTTACTGCTCCATATAGTAAAAAGAACTCAATTTAGAATATGGCAGAGAATTCTGTATTAGTTTTCTAAGGCTTCTATATCAAAAATGCACAAAAAGGTAACTTTAAGCAATCAAAATTTATTTTCTCATGGTTCTAGAGGCTAGTCTTCAGAAATCAAAACATTAACATTACCAACTTCACTCTGAAGGCTCCAGGGGAGAATTCCTCCTTGCCTCTTTTGAGATTTTAGGGACTGTCAACATTCCTAACTTAGAGCTGTATCACCATAGTTTCTATCTCCACCTTCACAGGACCATATATGCCCCATGTGCACTTGTGTTTGATCTATCTTCAATTATCTTCTTATAAGGACACCAGTCATGAGATTTGGAGCCAATTTAATCCAGAATAACATCACCTTAACTAATTCCATTAACGATCCTATTTCCAAATACACACTGGGGTTGTAGATGAGGGGCAGCAGGTATGCCAGCCGCAGCATCCCCGAGGCCTTTTTGTCAGCATGTGAGCCAACCTGCCGCAGCAACCACCAGATAGTAGTTGCTTTTTCTAAAACGAAACTTTGTTATTCAAGTTTAATTGCAGTAAATAAGTTGGCTTTGGGTTGCAGTTTGGGCACTTAGTCTCTAAAAGGTTTACCTTCACTGTTCTAGAGCCATCAACATTTAAGGAGATAATATTTAACCCAGTACACACTTGAATAAATGTTTTCCTGAAGATATACAAAATAGCCTAGTACTAACAACATTATCAATTTTTAGGGTGATATAAATTTAAAAAAAGATATTATACTTCATCTCCATTAAGGTATTAAAAAACAATAACAAGCATTTTAGAATAAGGAGAATATGGGCACCCTATCTTATTGATAAGTTACTATACCACCGGCAGTTCCTGAAAATGCTAAATACAGAGCTATCATATGATCCAGCAATTGTATTTCTTGGTATCATTCAGGGAACAGAAATATGGCTGTACACACACACACACACACACACACACACACACACACTGTTCACGGTAGCATTATTTTTAAGTTAAAACAACCTAATTATCCACTAACTGATGAATGGATATGTAAATGTAGTATATTCATATAATGGAATTTTTTTTTTTTTTTTTTGCAGAACTAGGGATTGAACTCAGGCCTTTGTGCTTGCCGGGCAAGTGCTTATTCTACTGAGCCATCTCCCCAGCCCCTGGAATTTTTTGGTAATGAAAAGAAATACTGAGCATGTGGGAACATGGATGAACTTTGAAATAGTCATGATAAGTAAAACAAGCTTCTGCAAAAAACCATATATTGTTTGATTCTATTTACATGAAATGTCAAGAAGGGGCAAATCCATAGTGAAAAAAAGTAAATTAATGTTCTAAATCTGTGGATAGTGGATCGTGTTTGGGAGAACAGGAAATAACTTGGTAACGGTTATTTTATAGAGGGACTAAAATATTGTAAAATTGGAATATGGTAACAGTTGCATAGCCTTTTGAATATACTAATATATTAGCTAATACTTCATTATTGGTTCATCCATTTAAAAAAATTTACCATGTTAAGACAAGATATAAACAATAGAGGAAACTGCAGGGGGAAAAGGAAACTTTTTATGTTCCAACTATTTTCAATTTATTTTTGTATACTGGAAAGAAACTGAACCAGATCTTACATCCTCAGTTCTTTAGATTTTGAGACGGGGTCTCACTAAGCTGCTAAAGTACCCACTGGGTTGGAATTTCTGATTCTCCTGCCTTAGCCTCTCACAATAATTGTTATTTCACAAAACTAAAATTACTTTAACTTAAAACATATGTAAATTAAATTTAAATTAAGCTTGCTTTGATAAATTTAAAGGTCTGGGGAAGGACTAGAAAACTTTTAAACTTTATGGTTAGGATACCAAACTTAAGCATCAAAAATAATTTTTTTCTGAGAGACAGGCTCTTGCTTGGTAGTTCAGGCTGCATTTGAACTCAAGTGATCCTTCTGCCTCAGCATATCACTACACTCCAGTGAGAGATAATTTCGGCATAGTAGTAGGTGTAGAAGTTAGAGTTGAGGTGAGAAAGACAGTAAGGATGTGATTCTTGCCCCTGCAGACTTGATCAAAATATTTAAGATGCTTTATTACAGGAAAAGCCAAAATTGGGAACCCACAGACGACTTAAGAGAGCTTCTGTGGGAGTTCTAGAAATAAGTTACATAAGAACAGTTTACCAATTATATCAATCTGCAGTATGGTAAATGCTGTGACAGGTGAGAACCACAGGCTTGTATGAAAGTAAATGCAAGCATACACTGGGAGAAAGGTGAAGCATAAGAGTTTATGGAAAAGCTTTACAGAAAAAGTGGTGTGTAAGTTATGAGTTAGAGAATGGATAAGAGCAATAATTTGAGGGAAATTTAGACTTCAAGATTATTTTATTTTTGGGCCTGCCAAATAGCTCAGGCCCAAAAATGCCTGCTTAGGCAGACTCAGAGGCCTGGAGTTCAATCCCTGGGCCTGCAGGGCTAGCCCTGCTCCTGGGGTGTGCTGAGACAATGATGGTGATTGAGACTGGGTGTAATGATGCATGCCTGTAATCCCAGCTCTTGGGAGGCTGTAAACAGGAGGATCACTATGAGTCTGATCTATGCAGTGAGACCCTGTACACCCTGTCCTAAATTTTAAAAAAAAGACCATTTCATTTTCAACTACTAAAGAATAAAACTAACATGAACATTCTAGATGTAAAAATAAAGCTTATGAAGGAGATGGAAATAACACACATACACACAGAAAAAAAGAAATAACACAACAGAAAATGTGAGTTAGAACATGAAAATACAATAAACTAGAATTCATTTCTTTGAAAAGATCTGCAGCAAGATGCTCAAATGCATCAAGAAAAACATTTTAAGCTAGGCCTGGTGGCACATATCTGTAATTCCACCAATCAGGATGCTAAGGCAGAAGGGTGATCATTAGCTTGCAGTCAGTCTAGACTACACTGTAACCTGAAAGTACATAGCTAGATACTGTTAAAAAAATAAAAGTGAGACAATAAAAGGAATATAAGAGCGTTATGATATCATGTATGAATATCTACTATTACCTAGTTGAAAATCATAACACAAAACAATGAAATTGATCTAAGAAATAAAAAAGAAAACCTGAAAAGACAAGTAAAGATGAAATACATTTAAATAACTGAAAACAGCAATTTTATTATTCTAAAATTGCAAGTAAAAAAATTCTTTTTAGGAAGCTAGATATAATCATAACTCTAAAAACATTCAGGATCAGGACTCCCCCACCTCCCCAAATCAAAAGAATAGACAATACCTTAACTCACAATGAAATTCAAGTAAATTTAACACAACAGCAAGTCTACGGACAAGGTGAGATTTATTTTTAAAAATGTAAAGATTATTTCTTGTTAGCAACCTAGTGGTAGTAGAATACTGAATAGGAAAATAAATAAAAATGATGCACACAACCAAATAGATACAGAAAACATTTTGATAACCTCTCACACCTTGAAGATTGTTAGGATAACAAACATCTATTTCAAACCAATAACCAATATCTTCTTTGATAATAAAAAGTAACTGTTTTCCATGAAAATCAGGGAGAACAAGGAAGTCCACTGTTACTAAACTACCAGACACTATCCTGAGTGCAACAAGATATAAACACAATTAGGTACAACTATTTCAAAGGAGATCACCTATAGATAATGATTATATACCAACAAATTTTAAGAGAGAAACAACTATAAAATGTATAAAAATCAGTAAAAGAACTTGTCAAAGTATGTAGCTAAAAGATTAAAAATAGAAAAATTAACTGGCTATGGTGGTATACACTGTAATCCCAGCACTTTGGAAAGCTGAAACAGAAAGGATGCAAGTTCAAACTTAGCTGGGCAACTTAGCAAGACCCTGTCTCAGCTGGGGAGATGGCTCAGTAGAATAAGCACTTCCTTGGCAACAAGAGCAAGAGTCTGAGTTCAATTCAGAGTTCCGTCCAAAAAAAAAAAAACCAGCTTAGGAAACAGCCAAGTACAAAGGGCCCTAAATTCAATCACTAGTATTGTCTCCTCCAAAAAGATGTGACAGGAGAAAGTAATATTCAGAATACCAACAAAATAATACAATACTGCCTTGATTACTTTTCTCATTGTGGAGATGCCCAAAATTAAGGAAGGAAATGTTTATTTAGTAAAACTTTGTGGAGATTTCAGTCCATGATTAGATAGTTCTGAGGCAGGGCGGCATGTGGTAGAGAGGCAACAATTAATGGCAGTGGAAAAATAGCAAAAACAACAGCAAAAAGGGAGGAGGAAGCAAGCAAGCCTCTTTCCCTCCCTTACATCGTATGCAGGCTGCCCATCCCAGGGTGGGTGTAGTACCCATGCCCACAATCCCACAATTGAACCAAGATCAATCACAAACTCTAGAAACCTGCTCCATGATTGCATGAGGCTTTTGGGGGGACATCTAGACACAAACCAAAACAAATACCTAAAATTTACCCATACAAATAATGTATAGGTCTCAGAATAAAGTGGCATAGTGGCATTATAAATGGAAAAATATACCACCTTTTGTTTTTAGGGTTTTTTTTTTTTTTTGAGCTAAAGTCTTACCTCTGATCTCTGAGTCAAGCTGGCCTTCAATTTGGGGCAATCCTCCTGACTCATCCTTTCAAATGCTGGGAAAACCATTTATCTAGCAGTGCCTATAAGAGTTTTACTGAAAATCTCAATGAAATACTGAGATTTTTCTCCCAGAAAGAAAAACAGCATAACTCTAATATGACACCAGAAGAATAGCTTAGAATACTGCTTTTTTTTTTTTTTTTTTTTTTTTTTTTTTGGTGGAACCAGGGATTGAACTCAGGCCCTTGTGCTTGCCAGGGAAGCGCTTATTCCACTGAGCCATTTGCCTGGCCCCTTAGCTTAGAATACTGAAGAACAGAAAAATGTGAGGGAGGTTTGAAAAAGAAGATTATACAAATAAAATATTAAAATATAAAGCTATAAGCAGATTAGGAGAGTAACATTTACTCAAAAATAGGTAAGTTAGTAAGAAACAACTTTTATTTTTGATTGAGACAGGATTTTGCTCTGCAGTTTAGGCTGGAGTTCAACTCACTTTGTAGCCCAGGCTGGCCTTGAACCCATGGTGATTCTCCTGGCTCAGCCTCCAGGCATATACTACTACGCCCAGTTAAGAAACAGTTTTGCAGCAGATAGCTTAATATCTGATAAAGGAAACATCAATACAAAAAGTATGGGCTATTCAAAATAGATCATTCTCTGACACTGAAGGTAGTTCTAGTTCCCATTGCATAATAAAATATATTCTAGAAGGAATAACTAAATGTAAAATTATTATCACCTGACCAAAATAAAGATCTACAAGGAAATACAGCAAAATATCTGAAAGACAGAACTCTGTAAGCATAACAAATTGAGGCAATCTAAAGAAAAAAATTGAGATGCGGCTATATGAAAGTGAAAACTTTAAATAATCTAAGGTTGAAAACTGAAAACTGAACAAGTAATTCACAAAAATAATATGAAGGTTAAGGAAACATTACAATTCACAAAATTCATAAATAAAAACAAAGTATGCTGAGAAAATTTATAAATATTAAAATTTTATCTAAATATATGAAAAATAAAATAAAAATTGAAGTGATGTGATCTGTTTCTCAGGTTATAAGGATTAAGGAAATGTAATTATATCCTGCGGTAGCCAGGATATAGATGCTCTTATACTGTGTTGGTGGATTTCTAAATTATTACTTACTGGAAAGCAATTCTGTAATATATATGGTCTGAAATATATACTTATACTTTCACCTAACAATTGTATTTCTAGGAATCTATCAGAGCCAAGAATTTTTTTTTTTTTTTTTTTTGTGGAACCAGGGATCAACTCAGGGCCCTGCACTTGCCAGGCAAGCACTTATTCCACTGAGCTATCTCCTCGGCCCCAGAGGCAAGAAATTAATTGTTAATTGTAACAGTGAACTAATTTACACAGTGGAGATTCTTTTTGGAGAGAATCTAAGTGACAGAAAAATTCTCATATGAAAGTGGGAAAAAGCATATATATACATATATCTCCCTAAAAAGCATATACATATATCTTCCTAGTTTTTATTAAAAGAAGGTTTATCCTTCAAAAAAGAATAAAAAGTGTCAACAATAACATTTTAAATATATGGATTATTTTTGTTTTGTATTTGTAACAAAAACAAACCACAAAAAACCCCAATTATTTTAAAAACATCTCTCTGAAAGTAGCTTAAAAATTGTACAACAAAAAACATTTTACAAGGGTGGGTCAAGTAACTCAGCAGATTAAAGCACCTCCTTAGGCCGACACAGGGGCCTGGGGTTCATCCCCCACTTGCCATGCCGGCCCGCCCGTGGGATGTTCTGAGAGGTGACTGAGATGTGTGTGATGGTGTGCCTGTAATCCTAGTCTTAGGAGGCTGCAAAATAGGAAGAATCACTAAGTCCACTCTCTGAAGTGAGACCTTGTAGACCTTATACTAAATACATAATAAACAAACCACTTTAGAATTATAGGAACTGAGTAATGATGGTATTTGTCCAAAAATTTGGTAATAAAGGGCATGAGAGAAATAGGACTACTGCTCAAAAAAGCAGTAACTGAGGGCTGTTTTGCTTTTTGATTTATTTCATTTAAAATATAATAAATGTGTTTATGGTAGAAAAAGAAGATAAAAAGGAGATTGCTTTTTTACTATCTTAAATCAGGCACAAAAGATGGAAAGCAGAGAAACATACATAAGGAGAAAAAAAGATGACTTCTGAAATCAAAGGGTATATAGTAAGTAAGAGGGTTGGCTAGACAGCTTAGCAGACTAAAGCTCCTGCTTAGGTAGAGCACAGAATCCAGGGTTTGACCCTGGGTGTGCTGTGCTGGCCTCACCCCTAGGGCATGCTGAGGGTAACTGAGACTGGGCATGGTGGCGCCCCTCTAATCTCAGTGCCTGGGAGGCTGTAAACAGGAGGATCACTATGAGGCCAATCCACGTACTGAGACCCTGTAGTCCCTGTCGCAAATACATAAAGTAAAAATAAAAATTAAAAAAAAGAAAGAAAATATAGTGAGTAAGAGAAGATGGCTCACTTATAGAGATTTTACAGAAAAGACAAGACACAGGCTATGGAATAATGGGAAAGTTTTGGGATCATCTTATTTGCTTTGCATTACTATACAATAATAATGTCACAGTGACATTCCTGGTTTGTTTTCTGTGATACAAAAGATGATTGTGAAATACATAAAAATGTATAGATGATTCAAATACATAAAACATATTAACCTTGTTCTAAATTTTTCTTTAAAAAAACTTAACTTCTAAAGCACAACGAAAGTTTTTGCTCAGAAAGTTATAACATTTTTTTACAGTATTATGCATAGTATTATTCTAAACAGAGAAATAGCAGAATTGCTAGTTGTGTTTTTAAGGTTTAGAACAACTTACCACTGCCTTGAGTCCAAGTTCCTAAGTTCTCTAAGTAGTTTTTCATTTTTCTTCAGCAGATGAAAGCTCCTCCTACGAAGAAAGATTCATAAAACTTTCATTACCTTTGTAGTGATAGTCCTGGAAACTTTCACTCTGTTCAGGCTACTTTTATACTTTTCTTGCCTTTTCATAGTTCTAATACAAAGAATAGTACCGAAAAAAACAAAAACATGTAAACAATACATGTGTCACTATCTCCACAAGGTCCTCATTTTTCAAAGCTAGCCCGTCATACCTAACAGCCCCTCTTCAGTCTTTCCTTGCAGTCTTTCTTTCCTTTCTTTGTGAGCTTCCCAAACTTACATCCAGAAAATGGACCTGTACTTTTCACACTACAAAGAAATATATAATTTTTGTCAACTCTGTTCTATGGATGTAAATATATAAATAAAATCAGTGATTGATGTGATAAAATATAGCTTCCCATGTTTAGCCTTTTTCCAGGATGCAACATATACAGGCCATTCCATAGCAAGAAAGTAAAATGCATTTAATAGTAAATGAATGACAATTACCTGTATCTAGACATATCAAAAGGTAAACTATTACTGATACGTCCTTATATTTTTCTAATAAATGGAAGAGATTAAACCATATAAACACTAAAAGAAGAACTTTATTTCAGTGCTTATTACCCATAAGCCTTGGGTTCAGTCCCTAGCACAAAAAAAGCAGAAACCCAACAAAATTTAATATACACTAGTAAGCATTTATATTAACATAAAATGTTGAAGAAGTTATGTACATACTTTTCTCCATTATGTGGAGTGGGAATTATTCTCAATTTGTAAACTGTGGCTCAAGACTCACAGATTAACTCACTGAACCCTACGTCTTCTGGTGCAAGTCTAATGCTCTCTGTCATTTGTATCCTAATTTATTTGAATTCATTTGTTTATCATATGGGGAGGATATACAACCAGGGCCTCGTGCATTATTAGTTTACACTCCTAACCCCCCATTTTTCCCCCTCCGTACCAGGGACTGAACTCAGGACCTTGAGCCTGAAGGCAGGCCCTTATGCCACTGAGCTATATTCCTGACTCCTCAAAAAAAAATTTTTTTTTTTTTTGTGGGCAGGGGAGATGGCTTAGTAGAATAAGCACTTGCCTGGCAAGCGCAAAGGCCTGAGTTCAATCCCAGGTTACACCAAGAATTGAAAGAAATTTTTTAAAAATGTATTTGGTACAGGGTCTCACTACACTGCTTGGACTCATGGTGACCCTCCTCTTTTCAGCCTCCGCAGAATGGGATTAATTTCGGTGTCTGGCTCAGTGTGCTCAAGAGCAGGGCCAGTGTAGCCATAAGGTGTCGGGGATCAAACCCTGGTCCCTGCACTTGTTGAAGCAGGCACTTACTCCATTGAGCTCACTCACTGGACCTTAATTTTTTTCTTTTTTGGAAGAACAGGGGACTGAACTCAGGGCCTTGTGCTTGCCTGGGAAGTGCTTATTCCACTGAGCCATCTCTCTAGCCCCTGGACCTTAATTTTTTAAAAATAAAAATTTTAAACAACTGTAAGAAAACAAAATACTAAGCGGAACAAATTCCAAATTTTTCTTGGTTTGATTCTAAATCTTGGGTTACTTTCCCCACAATTCAAAATATAAATAATATTATAGTTGGAGGAAAAAACAGGATTACAATTCCTAATTCAGACAGTCCTAATAGTCATTCTGAAAATGTTAATAATTTACTGAATTAAATTACTTTTTATTCCTCTGAGTCCTCATGTGATTCAGCGCTCTCAAATCAATCAACCAGCAAACCAAGCAACTAGGTCTATCTACAGCTCAACAGCTGCTAGGTAAAATTTAGTGAGGAAAAGAAGAGACTAAAATCTTTGATTAGAGATGAAGAAAACTAGGAGACCATCACTCTGAGAGGTTGAGGAAGAATGATCACAAGTTTGAAGCCATCCTAGGCAACTTACTGACTCTGAAAGAACATGTAGCAAAATAAAATAATAAAAGGTCTGGGTAGATTTGTTCACTGCAGGTTCAATGCTTACTATAAAACAAATGAATAAAGAAACAAACAAAATCCTACCAACTTATTTACTCTTACCGTTTGTCCCAGGAATTCATTCCTAATATACTAAGAAGCAATCTGCAGTAATAAAACGCTGATTGAGGTTTTTGAGGTATTGGTTCGTCTTGCTCCACAGCTTTCATATTTAAGTCATTAAAGTGCTTCTCAACAAATTCTTTTTCCTCTGTGTGTTGCTTAAGGATAGCATTAATAACATCATTCTCTTGTTTTTCAGAAATGCACACAGGTTGTGGGGCAGGAATATTAAGTGAGATTCCAGTTCTCTGTAGGCATTCAGGGCTAGTAACACCCAGATACTGCAAGAGCTCATCAAGAACATCTTCTTCATCTCTGATTGTATCCCAAGTTGGTACAGTTTCTCTAAATCTTTTAAATTGGAGGGAAAGTCCATCTTTTACTGTCATGTCTTCTAAGCATTCATTAGATGTAAAAGGCTCTTCTGGTTTCTCTTGGTGAGACAATGATAGTATGAAAGATGTAGGTTCTGATAAGCCACTTACAGGAGGTGGTCCATATAGTATAGCAGAATCCCATGAGTATTTTCCAGAGAGGTCACGTACTATGATTCTGACATTTGAATTGGCTGAGGCAAGTCCAGCTGATAAACCTCCTCCAGGCATACTCTCTTCTGATCTGATCTGGATACAAGACACTAGGGTTGTATTGTTTAATACAAAGAACTGGATATTCGGACTTTCAAAGAGCTCAGGAGAAAGTTCATTACTTTCACTGTAATGGTTATCATGATTTTCACACACCTGGCTTGTTAGCATAGCAGGACCACCACTCATTGGATAATGGCCCAAGTGATTTACCAGATGTGTAATAACAGTGCGGGCTGCTATAGAAATTAATCCTTGCTGGATCTGCGTTTTCACTGGAAATAAAAAATATAAATAAGTGGGAATACTGTTACTTCCTAGAAGTCATAAAAATAATGAAATATTGGGGCTAAGAATATAGCTCAGTGGCACAGCACCTGCATGGAAAACACGACGTCCTCAGTTTGACTCCTGATACCCCCCCAAAAAATCCAAACCAACAACAAACAAAAGTAGAAAATGCCAAGAATAATGAAATATTCAGACAATACATTGGTACCTCATCACATTGATAAAAATCACAAATACTCGATTACTTCCAACTTGGATTCTGTATTTAGAAATAATGGCAAAAGTGGAAGATAACATTTTTGGTGAAATTTTTATTTTACATGGAAGTCTTTTTTAAGCATTTCCTAATGGATCCATAATTTAAACCAAAACATTTAAAATGCAGATTACTTTTGAACAATCAGAAGTATTATAAATCAGTCACTTGGAATACTGAACACACAGATTAAAAAGCCAATAAAATCTACCCAACTGATAAACTAAGTTTCTTATCTGATGAACAGATTCCAGATTCAGAGACACAGTTTGCAGAATGTTTTAAATGTTATTTAATAATGGCTTTTATTGATGAGGTAAGTGTTTCTGAGAAAAAGGCATTCTGATTAAATTTCAGGAGATAGTGAATTTAAACAGCAAATGAGCATAGCCAGTACATACTAAAAAAACTTTAAATGCAAAAATTTTGGATGGGTCAGCATATGTACCACATTTTTCTAAGGACTTCTACTGGGTCAGGGTGGTCTAGTCTAACAGTTAGTTGTATTCAAGATCATTTTTTCTTCCCAAAGCATATTAACGAAAGCAAACAAATAAGCATAGTCATATGAATAACTTTAAAAACTAAAATGGAGGTGTAAAATAAACTCAAAGACACAGCAGCTGAGTGTTCTGTATTATGTCAGGATCTGAAGGAGAGAGGAAAGACAGAGGTCATAGAGAATGAAACGAGAGGAGA
Organism: Ctenomys sociabilis; assembly: GCA_004027165.1. NCBI lineage: Eukaryota > Metazoa > Chordata > Mammalia > Rodentia > Ctenomyidae > Ctenomys > Ctenomys sociabilis. Next base: position 71,029 of record PVKA01001340.1, on the reverse strand, counting down.
AAGGACACTGTAACAAGCTGAAGCTAACAGATTATATACTGCCAGTATAATTCTAGAGAAGGTTTATGGTGAAGCCAGATTCAGATTGGGGGATTTCAGGAAGTAGAGAAAATGGATTTATGATTATCTTGATATTTTTCAATATGATACAGTAAGCAGAAAGAAAGTTGTTAGTGCTAAAGATGTGTTAGTGAGTAATGTTGGAAGAGTATATTTAGTTATGTGCATGGTGTGTACATGGATGTGTGGTTAGTATTCCCGTCTTTACTTGTACAGTTAGAGTCATGGTGTCTCTGTATTATTCTGTCTTTGTTATAGAGTAAACTTGATTGTGTTATTTGTAAGTTAATCAGTTGTGACCCTACCTCTCAGAATATAGATTTAAATGTCCTCATTTACACACAATTTCTTAAAAAAAGGGAAGAGAGACTAGCATTATATTTTAAGGGCTGTAGCCTGTGAGTTAAAACTAACACAAATATAGCTACTGAGCTATATCCTTGACAGTTACACTGTAATCTAACTAGTGTTTCTCGTTTCACATATGAGGACAAAAGTTTACAAAGTTAAGCAATTTATCCACCTTAGATTTTACATCAGAGCTGGTTTTTCACTGCACAACTCAGTATTACGTCCTCCTTTACCATAATTCTAATTACTATACTTTTCTCTTTTGTTAAGTTAATGACACAGGGAAACAATAATTTTTTTTTTTTTTTTCCAGAACTGGGGATTGAACTCACGCCTTTGCACTTGCCAGGGAAGCACTTATTCTACTGAGCCATCTCCCCAGCCCCTTGGAAACAATAATTTAATTTTTTTCCCCTGTATATAGGAATTCCAAAAAAAGTACTGCTGTGTTTAGCATAAATTATTAAACTCACAGCCAGGAACAACTGAAAAACCTCATCCAAAGATAACTGAATTATGTTTTAATAGTAATTAAAAATTGTGATTCATAGCTTTAAAGTATTTAATACAGGAAAAAATATTTTTTTACTCTTGTCTTCCTGATGCATGATACAATTTAAATAAGTGACTCACTATTAACAGTTATTTTTCTTCTTCTTCTTTTTGATGTATTTAGAACAGGGTCTGCACGGTCTCACTACACAGATCAGACTCATAGTGATTCTACTGTTTTCAGCCTCACAAGTGCTAGGATTACAGTCATGTGCCACCATGCTCAGTCTCAATTGCCATTTCAGTGCATCCAGGTGGGGCCAAGCATGGCACGCTAGGGAATGAACCCCAGCCACTACACTCTGCCTAAGCAGGTGCTTCAATCCGCTTAGCTATCTGGCTGGCTCACTTTTCTTATAGAGCATAAAAGTTTACATTCTGAAGAAGGAAAATAATATTTAGCCTTCATATTTCAGAAAGGTATCCACAGAAGAATCCATTTCTTTGATGTGCTCTGTGATCATGATAAATTATATAAATTCTTTAACCTCATTTTTATATAAAATATGTATTAATTTGTAAAGAATTAAGAACTCTTATGTACAAGTACATAATGCACACAACAGAAATCATTCAATTTTGAAAGCACTGTAAAGATGATTAGTTTTATGAGTTCCTTTTACAAACTTGCTTAGAAGTAAACCCCAAGAATGAGCAGGCTGTTCCCTAAAACATAAACCACAAGCCCAGATACCACAGTCTACATAACTGATTATTCTCTTCCCAATATATCTATGATATACTCTCTTCCTTCTTCACTCAAGTAGGAAGAGCTTGTTCATAAATCTGTCACAACTATTAACAGTGAAGATAAATAAATTTAGATTTCCGATGTTGGTAAAATAATTGTTTCCTAAGTTGCACTAGAAATTAAAGACAGATGTCTATATACAAAAGGACAAAAATCCCCCCAATTTATAAATTAAGTATTTAGATTTATTTCTGAGTTATGAAACACACAACATACATCTTTGCCTTATACTAAACTATTGGCTTATAAATGAGGAAGACATAAAATTCTCTATTTTGAAATTTAAAATAAAATTCTAATAACCAGTCTTATGAGGAAATGCAAAATGAAGATATCAATGCTTCTAAGGCTTTGTATTAACCAGCATTCATTTAACTATGTCTATTCAGAGTTGTCTTTTCAGATTGTCAGATTAAACAAACCTAACAGCATTTGCAGCAAACCCATAATTATAGATTATTATAGCATACAAAAGCAGCAAGACATAAAAAGCTGCTGCAATTCACTGCACTGTAATAGAACGTGCAGAGGAAGTTAATTTTGGCAAAAGCTTTAAATATTAGCTTTGCATAATATGCATAGGTGAAACTATAATTAGGACAGAACAAATCCTTTGGAACCTCCTTTCACTCTGATGCTGCAAATGATGACTTTTTTGTTAATAAGACTACTGCCATTTGACAAAAAGCCAAATTCACTACCTTGCCTTATTATTTAGTAAATTTAATAATTACAGCTACTCCTGCCAATAGTTCTTAAATCAGTCTTGTTTAATCCAATACTGAGCTGATTAGGGACACATTATGTTAAGAATTCATTGGCTAAAAAATACTTGAATATGATGAAACATGCCTTTGACAAGGGCACAATGATCAGTCACTTTTGGTACATTAACCCCCCCGCAACAGCGTGCAATCACTATAGAACAGAGAATCACCCGCTGTTAGCTCAAGGCTGATCCTAAAAGATTCTGCATTTATCTGGTTTTCAATACCTTTGAGGAGGCCCAAAGGGAATAACTTAGTACATTTAGAGAATATTACAGAGTATGTGATATCAATATTAAACTCTTTACATCTTTTCTTATACAATGATATATTGTACAGTACATTTTATATGATCTATGAAAACTTCCTTTTACATAAAGCAAACTCCATTTACTTTATTAAGATACACCGTACTGTTGTAAGTCAAAATGTTACCATGATATCCTTAAAAATGAAAAGAGCAGCTAATCTCGTTATGTAACTTTATTGTTATTTCTGTACTGGGGATTGAACTTGGGACACTGCACTTGGTCAGGCAGGAGCTTGTACTGCTGAGCTATCTCCCTAGTGCTCACATAACTTTAAACTGTCACTTACTATGACAAATCTGAAGAGGTGATTTTAAGTTGCTTACATCAATTACTGTCTAAATTATTTTGCTATATTACAGTGACCAGTGTGTTTCTTTTATATCTTAGCAACAATTTAATTCTTGCCATATGATTTCACCTGTGTTATTTGTGCTCTAAATAAACTATCAGCACCTTATGGTCAGCTCCAAACCCAGCCCTACTTTGAACGTCATATCTTTATTGTCAATGTATACTATCAATTTACATTTGCACATGTAGATTATTTGTAAATATTCTGCCTTTGAAAATCTATCTCTTCCTTCATAGCCTCCTCTTTGACTACAACCTCCTAACCTAGTGATTTCCTAACTGTATTTTGGTATGGTCCTTGGAGAGGGTTCCTAAAAAAAATTTTTTTTTTGTCCCTCAAAATTTACAGGAAAGTCGTAAGATCCCAGCCCTTTATTCTGATGCATTTCTAACTTGTTTAACAAATTAGGCTTCCTTTGTAAAATTTATTTAAAGGGTTTTAATACCTAAAAAACTGTTCTCAGAACCATGGTCCTAATACTGATTCTTCTAGTGGTTCTCCACTATGGCTAAATGTTAGTTTTATACAGAGCTTTAAAAAAAATTGCAGCAATACTGGATTAATGTATCAAAATTTCTAGAGATGGAACTGGAGCACTGGCTTCCTAAAGTGTGGCCAAGGCTGAGAACTGCTGTTCTATCTCCTTATTATCAACCACATTTACTTCTGGATTCTACTACTTTTGTACAATTTGTTAGTTACTTCATGGCAGAAGTTTGACCCTCCTAAGGTTGAGTTCCATGGCTAACACATATGCTAATATTCAGAAACTCTTAATTTTCTTATATGTCTATATCCACCTTACTAGTGATTCACTGGTGCACCCAAAGCTTTGTGGTTTCTATTTTCTTTCTTTTTTTTGGTGTGTGTGGAACCAGAGATTGAACTCAGGCCCTTGCACCTGCCAGGGAAGTGTTTATTCTACTGAACAATCTCCCTGGTTCCCTATGATTTCTATTTTCTATTGAGCTCTCAATAACTTCTGCCATTCCCTTAACATTACTTAACCATCTTTTTCTTTCCCCAGAAAAAGGTAAATACTAGCAGCAATAGTTTGTAGCTCCTCCTCTCTAGGACTTTGTTCTGTTAAAGATTTCCTTCCCACTTCTGTCTTAGGTTAAAAATACACTCAATTCTCTACTTATCTTTTAGCTTATCTACTTGACAGCTTTTGTGGGGTTTTTTGTTTGTTTTTTTTTTTTTTTTTTTGGCAGAACCAGGAATTGAACTCAGGCCCTTGTGCTTGCCAGGGAAGCACTTATCCCACTGAGCCATCTCCCCAGGCCCATCAGCTTATCTACTGCTTTGTCACTTTTTTGGTAATTTTAAATAGATAAGCTTCTTTTATTTCCGTTTTGTTCTTTTTGACACGTCTTATTATGCAGGTCAGGCTGATTTGAATTCACTAAGTAGCCCAGGCTGGCCTTGAATTTTTCGCAATCCTCCTGCGTGAGCCTTTAGAGTAATGGGATTACAAGTGTGTGCCACTGCAGCCAGTGAAGCTTGTTTAAATAGAACAGAAAGAAAAGGAAAGAGTATGGGAGATATAGAACAGGTAGAATGTTCATGGGGTGGCTCTGCTTCGTATCATGTGCTTCAACCCACAGACATCTGCTTTTCCTTACTTCTCTGCTGAAACTAAAGCAGATACACTTGTCCATCCTCTTGGACCTTACTATTCTACCATTTTGTACTACTTAGCCAATTATTTTTTTCCCCTATTATTGTAGTGGAGATTGGACCCAGGACCTGTACCGAGCTTAATCCCTAGTCTACTTTTAATTTGATGCAAGGTCTCACAAAGTTGCTAAATTGCCCAGGCCTGGACTCAAACTTGCAATCCTCCTAGTTCAGCCTCCCAGAATGCTAGTAATACAGTAGTATGCTACCATGTCTGGCTCTGCCAGCCCCTAAAGATTCTTTACTCTCCTTGTTTCTTTTCTTTCTTTCTTTTTTTGTTGGTACCAGGGATCAAACTCAGAATATATATATATATATATATATATATATATATATATATATATATACACTTTTTTTTTTTTTTGTGCAGGGTATCACTATGAAGACTGGACTTGTAGTGATCATCCTGTTTTCAGCCTACTTAGCACTGGGATTACCAGTGTGCACCATCATGCTCGGACCCGGGCACTGGCTCAGCGCACCCAGGGGCAGGGCCAACACAGCATGGAGTACCAGGGATTGAACGCCAGTCCCTGTGCTTACATAAGCTGGTGCTTAGTCCATAAGCTATCATAATGGCACATGAATGAGCAATTTGGATGTTTCCCCAGAACATCATTTCTAGAAACAAGGGATGGAAACTCTGGTATGGGCTATAATCTGTTGACTCCTACAAAACGTTGTCAAATGTGCTATTTTTATATTATTTTGTTTTTTTGTATTTTAATGCAGGGTCTACACCATCCATAGGGTCTCACTGCGCTGCTTCGACTTATAGTGATTCTCCTGTTTTCAGTTTCCCAAGCGCTGAGATTTCAGGCACACACCACCATGCCATCTTTTCAGTGTGCCCCAGGGGTGGGGCCAGCACAGCAGGTAGGGGATCAAACCACTGACCTCTGCATCTGCTTAAGCAGGTGCTTTAGTCTGCTGAGTTAACTGCCCATGTGCTTTTAATACTACTTTTATTATCTATCTCCTTTTCCATTATATTTACATTATTTTATAAGGTTATTTGTTTATAGCTCTCAGAGATAATTTCTCTGAATGTAGCAATACTATGGTTTTAAAAATGTTATTGATTACTGAGTTTACTATATACCAAGTAGATAGGCATGTGCAAAGGGCTTGACATATATTATCTTCCCTAATACTCAACACAATCAGATGAGGGAAGTGATACTATTTTACAAATAGGGAAACCGTCACTCAACAGAGTCAAAACTGAAGGTCTGCCAGACTCTAAACTCCTCTCATTTCATATAAATCCTATGATTTATGAAATAAAGTGTTTTAAGAACTCCTAACAATAGCGTAGAAGTATAAGGGGAAAATGATTAAATACCATGTTAATAATTTTATACATGAAGTTACTTCTAAAGCTAAAATGAACTTGTGCTACTATATACATATTTAGCTAAAACAACTATAGACAGAAATACTCTCTTGCTCTATCTTTTCCATTTTCATTCTTAAAGACCTAGCAAGAAGGAAGCAAGATACTTCCAGGAAGACAGCAGACTGGTAAGCAGCAAAGAAAAGAGCCTCTCAAGATTTGCTGTCCAGACACTGGAATACAGCAACACAAGGAGAAAAATAAGGAACTGAGTGGGTCTCCTGGGCCCTGAAAGGCTCTGAAGCAGGAATTGAAGCCCACAGTGAGAAGTGGTTCAAACCTGTGGGGTGGGAGGGGTGGTTCAAACCAGCAGACACTCAGATGAGATGAAGCAGTCCACTTGTTGGTAAGTAGAGTGAATATGGCTGTGCCATAGGGGAGGACAACTGGCTGGAGTCATCCTGAAGAGGAGCCAACTGAGCTGGGAATTCAGAAAATTTCTGGCTCCACCCATTTCTGGCCGAATGTAAGCCTACACAGTGTGCACTGATTGCTGCAGGCTGAATGGATCTGGTGTAGGGCGAGAAATCAGCCTGAACTACAAGGGAATAAAGGTGCAGGTTCTGAGGTTATCCACTACGCCTCTGTAAAGCTACTGTTGGCTTCCTGGGATGAATGAACATAGATCTGGACTCTGTCGTCTCCCAGTGACAGAAGAGACAAACTGTTTGGAGTGGACTTCCACCCTCCCTTTATTTTCTTTTTTTCTTCACTGTTTGATTTTATTTTTATACCATTGTGAACACAGTTTCTAGCTTTTTTGTGGTTGCTGTTCTGTTTTTCTTATTTCTTCCTGTTCTCTCTTTCCCTCCAACCTGCTGTACCAATTTTACAGTTTGTATCATCTTCCTTTGTTGTCCTGCCTTGCTTCTAATCTCCTTTTCTTTTTCCATTTCTCTACTTTCTTCCCTAACTCCTTTCAAATTTTCTCCCCTGAAGGTAGAACTGGCATATTGCCTTCTTTACTGCATACAATTTTTTGGTTTGTTTTAGATTTTGTTATGTGACCACAAACCTAGTTCATATGGTTAAATGTGACAAATTAATGGTTACCTCAGTTTGTCATTTTCTCACCTTGTCTGTTTATATGCTACTGTTATTGCCGACTGCACCACTTTAGCCAAAGTGACATAATTGCTCTTATCCGTGTTCTTCCAGGTATACTACGACTGAGACTGCCTCAGAGTCACAGAAAATACTGTGGGCTAAGGCCAAAGAATCAGGGACTGGGCCAAGTAGGCAGCAACATGTCCTTCTCAAATATTGAAGAGGTACAATCTTGCAATACATTTAAAAGCCAAAAACAAGTTACATCTGGACAACACCTCTGAGAAGCAGGTATTTTCTAAGGGTTCTAAATGTTAATGATAAAGATATTCATGAGCCAGGCGTGGTGGCGCATGCCTGTAATCCCAGCTCTTGGGAGGCTGAGGCAGGAGGATTGCTGTGAGTTCGAGACCACCCTGAGCTACAAAGTGAGCTCGAGGCCAGCCTGAACTGCATAGTGAGACCTTGTCTCAAAAAGACAAAAAAAAAAAAAAAAAAAAAAAAAAAAAAAAAAAAAAAAAAAAAAAAAAAAAAAAAAAAAAAAAAAAAAAAAAAAAAAAAAAAAAAAAAAAAAAAAA
>PVKA01001340.1:0-56246 GCA_004027165.1 Ctenomys sociabilis | reverse complement strand
AGCACAAGATGCAGACATGATATCCTGTTCAAACACTATTAGTACAAATCTTTCTTCTCATTGAATTAAGAGAAAGTAGCTGTACGTATATCCTAACTATTTTGTATACACCAATACAAAATGGTTCTTCATTTGTATCCCCTTTTTTATTTAGTTTTGTCAGAGATGGGTATTCCTTTGCCATTTAAATATTGTAGGTGCATGAATTCAGCAAAATAATCAAATATAGTTCAATAGTCATTGGCAATGTCAGAAGTTGTTGACTTGAGCCTCTTATAGCTCAGCATATTAATATGGCTTTATTTTTATACTTCGTTTTTATACTTTTCTGATGGATGGTTAAGACCACACTAAAATATTCTACAAAATTACCTTATGGGTATGTGGGTAAGGTATACAGGAAGGCTAAATGAATGCCTTATTTAAGTTTAGGTCCCAATCCCAAGTTATCTATTATTATTAATTATTATTATTATTATTATTATTATTATTCTGTATTTAGAAGGAGTCTACAGGATCTCACTACATAGATCTGACTTGGAGTGGTTCTCCTGTTTTCAGTCTCCAAAGTGCCGGGATTACAAGTGTGTGTCACCATGCCCAGTCTCAATCTCCATCTCAGTGTGCCCTGGGGGTGTGAGTGTGTGTCACCATGCCCAGTCTCAATCTCCATCTCAGTGTGCCCCTAGGGGTGTGGTCTGCACGACACAGCAGGGATTAAACCCCAGCTATTGAGCTCTGCATAAGCAGGTTTATTTGGCTGAGCTATCAGGCTGGCTAAATAATCATAAATATTTACATGCAACTAAATATTCTTCTAGTCTCAAGCATTTCAAAGAAGAGGGAGACAGCCTGTATATGTCTCTTTTAAAGATAAAGAACTATGTATTTACCAAGAACTATGTTAAATGAGGTTTAAACTGAATGCAAAGGGAAAGAATAAAAAATTCTGAAGTAAACTGATGAAATCAGTGATATGAAAGTCACTGAAGAAACAGGAGTATAAAATGTAGGTAGCCACCAAGAAAATTTGAAATAGGAAAAAAAAATACCAAAACATCCACATGGAGAAAAATGCAAAAAAAGAAATAGAAATGGAAATATAATCATAGCTTCAGAGTTCTATAAATCAATAGGCAGAATATAAGCACTAAGTGAAACATACTGGAGACTTCAATACATTGTGATTAAGAGGTAGTAACATTGAGACCTAGAGAAGAATTCAAGATCTGAATGGCATAAAAGAAACAAAATTTTTCAGATGAAATTAATAGAACATAGAGCAGTCTTGTCTACTACAAGCCTGTACAATGATAGAAATGGTCAATATCTGTTCATGCACTTATTGAGCACTTAAAATGTACAAATGCAGAATTAAAAATTTTAATGTGAATTTTTAATTTAAAGCTACACATGGCTTTAAGGCTTTAAATGTTACCATGTCTGCTAACAAACAGCAGACATCTAGAGTTTCTAGATGCTGTATGTAATGTCCAGTATATAATAAAAAGTAGGAAGATAAGCAAGTAGGAAAATGGAACTTACAGTAAAAAAAAAAATACACTCAATAGAAACAAACAGCAATGACTTTAGATACTGGATGTAGTACACAAAACATTAGAACAGTTAACAATAAAGATTCTTCGAAAAGAAGGGCCAGCCAAATAGCTCCCCAGGCCTGCATGCCAGCCCCACCCCTGAGGCTGGGTGTGGTGGCATGCGCCTGTAATCCTAGCTCTTGGGAGGCTGTAAACAGGTGGATCACTATGAGTGTGATCTAGTAGTGAGATCTAGAACACCCTGTAGATCCTAAAATTAAAAAAAAAAAACTCTTTAAAAGGAGATTCACAGTTACTGATGAAGAAATGTAGAATTTCAGTCAAGATATGAAATTCTGTAAAATGAAACCACAAAGAAACTCTAGAACTGACGAATACAAGCTGAAGTAATAAAGTGATTTTCATAAAAATAAATTTACAATGGTAAACAGCAGTTTGTAGAACTTTTTCATGGATACAGAGAATGCCTTTTTTAAAGTGACATATCTCTACATATTACATGTACTTTGCTTACTGTAAATATCTTTACATATTACATGTAATATGTAAAGATTACTTCCTACCAGTACAGCTACACAAAGACAAGTGGCTGCTTTCAGTGGTAATGAATTCTCACAAGTAACAGTCTTCATCATATTTTGGCAGGATACAATAAAGTAATTATTAAGTGGGCAAAATGTTCTCTAAGGTTTCTTACAGCTCTGAAATTCAAAAACTTTACCAGACATTAAACTTGAACTAAAATAAAATATTGTGATACACAAATAAGGGAAATATAGTTTACACTACAACTATGAATATAAGATCAATTTTTATCATTATATAAATGTAAAAATAGAGGTATTTTAAGCTAGATAATCACATATTAGATACCAAACAAAATTTAAGTTACCCTCTTGTCCAATTCGTAAGACGACGCTTCTGTACTTGGCAAAAGGTGAGTGATAGTGGCTATTAGGATCTGCAGGCAAAACAGATGAGCAAATAAATGAATTCAAAATAAGTTATGATACAGCTTAAAGTTAAATGTTATATGCTAAAATAATATACAATCTATTGCTACAAATGAACCCTAAAGGCATATTTTACCCCAACACATATTGTTAAAGTAATTTAATAAGTAAAGCCTTTTAAGTGTATTCAACTGTCAATCATTTAAAGTTCTCAAGTACGGACTCTAAATTACATATACATGTTATGTCAAGTGTAATTTCATCCTAATTCAATTCATGGAATTGAATCAGTATGTGTAAAAACATAGATTAACTGTTAAAATATTAAAAGATACAGATAGGGATTTATAAAAATAATTGTTATGGTATCAGCTCAAGAAATCTATTCCATTCTCTTTCCAGATTCTGGTTGAGCATATCAAACCTAAAATTTGAAATGTTTCAAAATCTAAAACATTTGGAGTACTCATATGACAAAGTTTTGGATTTTGAAGTGTTTCAAATTTTGAATCAAAGATGTTCAACTGGTAAAAATGTAAGCAAACATTTCCAAATCCATAAACTCCCCAAATCTCAAATTCTTTAAATTACCCTCAATCTCTATACGCAAATACATGCTTGGAAAAAAAAGTGCTTTTTTATTTTCAAATTTATTATTACATGTTTGCAGTACATGATGATACATTCATTGTGGGAGGGGGAACGTGCACATCACACATCTTAACTTTTTATATTCCCCTCCCTCTTTTTTCTCCTTCCTGTAATTATTGAACCTTTCATGCCTTAGTTCTTTCCCTATTTGTGGATCTGTAATACATATGCAGATATTATAAATATAAATGTTAGAATAGAAACCAATGATAAAGATGTTATTAAAATAGGAGAGTCAGACATGGTGGCACATGCCTGTAATTCTAGCACTTGGGAGACTGAGGGAGGAGGACCACCACAAGTTTGAGGCTACACATTCAATTCAATAACAGTTTGAAATACATGGTGAGACTCTCTCCAAAAAACGGTAGGGGGATCTATTCTAGCAAGTGGTTGGTTTCATTCAGTCTTTATGTACTTGTAAATGATTTAGCATAAAATTTCCTTGTGTTTTATTATATGGTATATTTGTTACAAATTACTAGCCGGGTGTGGTGGCGCAGGCCTGTAATCCCAGCACTGGGAGGCTGAGGCAGGAGGATTGTTGTGAGTTCGAGACCAGCTTGAGCTACAAAGCGAGCTTAAGGCCAGCTGAACTGCATAGTGAGACCCTGTCTCAAAAAGACAAAAAAAACCAAAAAAACAAATTACTGTTCAGATATTTTTACATAAGAACTCAAATAGCTCACTAGAAAAATAACATCTTAACTCATTCTTCAAAAGAAGAACAAAAGGCCAAATACAATATATAAAGCAATGCTGCCTAGTAAGTGTGAGGTTGTGAGTTCAATTTCTGGTAGCCCCCCAAATTAAAAAAAAAATAGAACTGAACATCACTGCTTATCAAAGAAATGCAAATTATAATCACAAATAGGACTAAAAGTGCAGCTCAGCAGTAAAGTATATGTTTATAAGGTATTGGGTTAAACCCCTTGTACCAAATAAAATCATACAATGAGATATCACCTCAGTCTAGTCAGAATGGTTATTACAGAAAAGACAAAACATGATGGTGAGAAGGTAGTGGGAATATAAATTAGTACAGCCAATATGAAAAACACTACAGAAATATCTAATGAAATTAAAAATAGGGGCCAGGGAGATGACTCAGTAGAATAAGTGCTTGCCTAGCAAGTGCAAGGGCCTGAGTTCAAACCCCAGTTCCATAAAAAAACCAAAAACAAACAAACCAAAAAACTACCATATGATCTACCAATTCAACCAATGATAAATATCCAAAGAAATGAAATCAGTATGAAGAGACAGCTGCACTCCTGTGTTTATGGCAGAACTATTCACAATAGCCAAGATACGGAACCAAAACCTATGTGGCCATCAATGTATGAAAGTATAAAGAAAATGTGACACAGAACAGCCAAAATGATTTTGCCATACATAAGATGAATGTTATTTGTTAATAGCAGCATGAACCTAAAATATATGTTAGATGAAATAAACAGAAAGGGAAATACTTCACAAACAATTTCACCTATATAAAATCTAAAAAAGTTGATCTCAATATAAGCTGAGAATAAAACACTGTGTACAAGAGGCTGGGAAGTGGGAGAGTGGGAGGTTGTGTAAAGTATAGAGAAGTTGGTCAATGGGTATAATTATTATAGTTAGGAAGAATAAATTCAAGTGATCTTCTATACAGTACGGTGACTGTAGCTAACAATAAGTAACTATTTCTCAAAAAGGTAAAAGAGAAGATTTTGAATGCTCTGGCAACAAAGACATGATAAATGTTTAAGGTGATGGCTATGCTGATTTCTCTGATTTGATGATTACAAAATCCACACATATTGACTGTATAACCCATATTTGCGCAATTAAGTTTCATAAAATAAAATTTATGTTAATATGCTTTATATGAAATAAGGCTTACTCCTCAGTGCAATCTAGAGTATTAGATCAATTTGTTTCATATTGGTAATAAAGCTGGGCTTTATACACAATTCTGCAAAGAGATAACCATTATTGAAATGTTCCACTATTCTAGGGTTTCCCTTCTTTAACTGAAAGTGGAAAATCACAAAATTTAATGCTTATCTATAAGACCTGAGTAGTGTATTCACTAAAACAACCTGTAAAAACTCTGCCTATGTATTTTATTGTAATATAACACTTACTAAGTTTAATATATTATTTATAGAGCAAAAAGTACTAGTGATTTTCCATGTGCCTTCTCAGTATTTAGAGCAACCTGTGAGGTTATATTTAATTCCATATGTAAAGAATTCAGAGTTCAGTGGGCTGAGTAACTTGTCCATAATTAAAAAGTTAGTACATGGCAGAGGCAGGAGTTGTTTAAATTGTGAATTTTGGTTTGTGTCTAACCTCAAACCTAAATTTTTAAAGGTAGTATTACATTTAACTCAGGATGTAATTATAGAGTATTTTCTACATGAAAGTAATCCTAAGAATACTAAATATCAAAGACAAAAGATGTACAAGGTATGGTGGCACATACCTTTGATTCTAGCACTTGTAAGGCTGAGGCAGGAGGACTGCTGAATTTGAAGCTAGTCTGGGCTACACAGTGAGGTAAAGACCAACCTAAACTATATAGCATAAGCCAGTCTCAAAAAATAAAGGAAAAAAAATTTGGGCTTTATTTTACATTCAAGGAAAACTAGAGATTTTTATTACATTTTTTTTTTCAGATAAGTAATACAAGATGAGTCATGTGAATGTGAGTGATGACTGATAAGCAAAGATATTCATCCTGAAAAAGGCTCCTGCAATATCTTAAGAAAGATGTAATAAAGGGCTAAGACATGTCAGGTGTTGTAAGGGATATAGGAGATGCTAAGGGGAAAAAAGTTCCTCTGAAATTATTAGCAGAAAAGTAATATTCTGTAGAAGATGGCATGTTTTCCCTTCCAAAAGAGAGTAAATGAAGCAGAATCTAATTTTAAAAGATAATAGCATGACTAAATTTGCATACAATATTTAATCTTATGATTATAAATTGCTTTTAAATTATTTTACTTCATCTAAAACCCAGAAACACAAACCTAGGACATAAAATACAAAGGGACTATCAGTAATTTGGTATTACTAAAAGCATAATAGGTAATCATTTGGTCATGTAAAAAACTTGAAGTAAAGTATTTTTTTAATTTCAAGGCATGCTAATCTAAAAATCTTTCACGAGATTATATAAAAAAATGAATTACTTACCTGAATAATTTTTAAGGGAGAATCAGGTTGGTAAATCTGAAGTCTGGATACGTAATGAACCAGCATGTGAAGCATGTTACAAGCTACGTGGGCAACCATCTTATTAGTAAACTGAAATAACAACAACAACAAAATTATTACTATAAAAAGTTTCTTTGGGTTGGGAGATAGCTTGGTGGTCTAAGTGTCTCCCTGGTAAGCACAAGAAATGGGCTTCTATCCCCAGTTCTGCAGGTCTTGCCAGCCTGGGAATCTCAGGAGTGCCTTTCTAACCACCAAACTGGGAGTGGTAGCACACACCTGTAATCCCAGTGTGTGTGTGTGGAGAAGGCTAACACAGGAAGATCACTGAGTATGAGCTGCATAGCTAGACCCTGTACCTGTACCAAAGAAATGAAACAGATAAATGAATTTTTAAAAAGTTTCTTCAGGAACTATCCATCAGTACACTAGTTGTTGAAGAATTTATTTTTTTAAATTTAATTTTACTAGTATTCTTTTGATATACATGATAGTCACATTCATCATAAGGAATTTATACCTATACATAATATATTTTGTTTCTTTTTCCTCTCCATTCCTTTAGCCTACATTCAATCCTTCTGCTCCTTATTTATCAAAGCAAACATTTTAAATTTCATACATATTTCTTGTCATATGCATTATTGTGTTTAAAATATTATTAGGAATATAAACCTTCAGTGACAAAATCGTAACACATTCCAAAGACACATATAGTTGGGAGTTTTCCTTTGTAATATTTGATTGTCCTCTTTAAACTTCTACTACATTTTCAATTACTTGGATTTCTGCAGTATTTCTTGTTATTAATCTTTCTTTCTCTGTGTTAGCAGGGCTGAAATCCTGGGTCTTGTACACACTAGGCAAGAAGTCTACAGTGGAGTTATATTTCCAGACCTTTAAAATTTATTTTGACACAAGGTTCTTCCCATTTAAGAAGCCTCAACTAACCTTGAATTTGGCATCTTGTCTACCTCAGTTTCCCCAGCAGCTGGGATTACACATTGGCACACGGCCAGCTAGTACAAATAGGCACTTGTCCTGCTAGTTATAAATTTTTGTACCACTCCTCTCTATTCTTTATAACATTTTCAAATTAAATTTTTAAAGCATTGCTCTGATGTTAGCATTCTCACTGTTTAAAACTCTCAAATGATTCTCTAATGACATAAAATTATTTATCTCAAAGCCACCTCTGAAAATTAAAGCACAGTGATCTTTGCTTCCTCTGAACTCAGCAGTTTACTGGCATTATTCATTAAATACTTTTTCTGTATTTTATAATTCATATTTCTTTTTTTTTTCATTTGGTATAGGGTCTCATTATGCAGCTGGGACTCACAGTTTTTGGCCTCCCCAAAACAGGTGTTTGTACTGGGATAACAGGTGTGTACCACCATGTCCAGTCTCAGGAGCTTCTCAGTGTGCCTTAGAGGTGGGGCCAGTGGGTACAGGGCTGGAAATCTAACCCTGGTCTCTATGCTTGCCAAAGTAGGCACTTAGTCTGCAAAGCTACCTCAACAGCCCCTTTTTTCTAATATTAATCTTTGAAAGATGGTAATATATGTTTCCAACTCCTTGTTCTTCACTTTTCCTAGTAAAGTGACTCAAATAGGATATATTCAGAATTATGTCAAGAAAATATAGTATCAAAGTATTTATAAGGTAAATTGTATGTTTAGAGTATTAAACAAGAGTAATATGAGAATTAAAAATTTAAAGAATGTAATATATCTTTTCATTAAAATGTTCATTTGTAGGGCCGGCGAGAGAGCTCAATGGTCTAATGTGCCTGCTTAGGCAAACTCAGGTATCCTCAGGGAACCGTAGTTTGATCCCCAGCACCATATGATGCACCAGCCCTGCCCTCAGGGTGGGTTGAGCTGGCCCTCTATCCAAATTAAAAAAAAAATTCATTTGCAAGGATAATAAAAATATAGAAATTTTAAAAATCATTCTAGTAAAAGGCATACTGCCATTAATCCTTCTCAAAATATACCTCCCTTTGCTTTACACAACCACTATTTCTGCTGCTTTTTAAAAAATTTGTTTCTTTGAGACTGTCTCACTATGTAGTCTGGGCTGGCCTTGAACTCTTGATCCTCTTGCCTCAGCCCCATAAGAGCTGCAGTTGCAGGTGTGCACCAACACCCTTGGTCCTTGCCACTTTTGAAAGAAGTTCTGGAAGTCTTCTTCCATGAGTGTCTGTATTCCTCTATCATGGCCACTTATATATCCTGAATTGATTTAAAATGCTTCACACCAATTTTGATTCTGGGGAAGAGTCAGAAGTTACATGGTGCCATATAAGCGGATAAGGACATGCTGTAATGTTTTCACAAGCCCATCTTTTTGTTGGGTCACACTCAGTAGCAGCACTCACTACATTTTTACTCATACCTTCTATGGACACTCATGAAAGAAGATTTTCACAACTGCTTCAGAAAGTGACAAGAGTATGTGGGTAAGTATATTCACAATGATGAGTATTTTGATGGGGTCTGATGGGAATGTGTCTTTTATTGCAATATATATATATATATATATATATATATATATATATATATATATATATTTTTTTTTTTTTTTTTAATTTAAAGATTCAATGTGTATTTTGAGGGCATGATGGCAAACTCCTGTAATCCCAGAGCTTGGGAGGCTGAAATAGTAGGATAGCCACAAATTCAAGGCCAGCCTGAACTACATAGTTATACTTTGTCTCAAAGAACAAAGCTGTGTATTTTGATCACTCTTTATATTCATTCAGATTCTCCATAATAATATTATGATCTCATTTTATGGTGACTAAGAGAAGTTTTAATCAAATAATAAAGTCAAAAGTTCAGTAGACCATGATGGTGTATGCCTGTAATTCCAGCATTGGGAAGGCTGAGGCAGAAGGATCATATGTTCAAGGACAGCCCAAGTTACAAAGAAAGTTCAATGACAGCATAGCCTTGTCTCAAAAAAATAAAAACAAAAAAGCTGAAAGTTGAATGGCTCCCACATTTAGGAAGTGGTAAAAATCATAAAGTCACAAAAATACTAGTTAAAAAAAAACTTTTAAGTGACGGGTTTCCTTTCTATAGGGAAATACAGACACACACACACACACTCACTCTCTCTCTCTCTCTCTCTCGCTCTTTCTCTCTTCATATATTCTAGGGACAAAACCACATATAAAATGTTTAGATGTAAGAGTCATCAAAAATACCCTAAATCTAAGAGTGGCATTGTTCTTGAGAGTTGGGACAAAGAAATAATCTATTGATAAAAAATAAAAACATTTACTATAAATGTATTATTCCATAAGAATATAATATATAATAATCATTTGCAGAAAACAGCTATGCATTCTAAACTACATTAGGTCATTAAGCAACATTTATTACCTTTAAGGAAACACAAATTACATTTAGAGCTTCTTTAATTTGAGGATGATGAGAATCATGAACTAGCTCTTCACAAATCCAAATACCTAAGCTGCAAAGTGCTACACATCTGCAAATAAGGCAACAATGATAAAAATAAAAAGATTAGTCTTTAAATAAAATCAAACTGTCACCACTAGTGAAGTGACAGAAAGAACATGCACTGTGTATGATGGGCAATGACATTGTTATGTACTGGCTAGTGATTAGGAAGGAGAAAGTAGGAAGGAAGAACAACCCCCAAATTATACATCTCATTTTCTATTACAATTCACTACTAAAATATTAGTTCATGTTAATAAATAGATATTTCCAGAGGTTTTGCCAAATAAATATTTATATGTGACCTGCTTTTAAAGGGAAGAACATAATATTACTGCCAAAAGTAAAACAAACTTCAGTCAGGTATTTTTATAATCTCTCAAGTTTAACACAATTAGTCAAATTCTTTATACAAAATAAATAAAGAACACAAAAGTTTGTGTATCTATAAAATGAATTCCATGAGAAATAACAATTACATAAGTTTTCCTCTGTTCCTTTATGTCTTATAAGGGATCATTTCCCTAGCAATGTCAGTTCAGCTGAGTTCAAGCTTGAAGGGACTTATTTTACTATCACAAGCAGAAAGAACTGCACTAGTGTGTTCAAAGTTTAGGGTTTTTTTTTTTTTTTTCTGTATTTAGGAAAAGGTCTACAGTGTCAACATGGTCTCACTACATAGATCGGACTTCAGTGATCCACCTGTTTTCAGCCTCCCAAGAGCTAGGATTATAGTCTCGTGCCACCATGCCCATTCTCAGCACGCCGCAGGGGGCGGGCCCAGCACAGCAAGCTGGGGATCAAAACCTAGCCACTGTGCTCTGCTTAAGCATGCATTTTAGTCCACTGGACTATCAGGTCATCCCTAAAGTTTAGGTTTTTGATAAACTATATAGTTGTTCTCTCTATAAAGAGTCAACATCCTAGAATTCTGACAGATGTGGGATGTCCATGTATTTTTTTTTTTTCTATACTGATATTCTTAACAAATTCAGCAGAGTGGTAACCTCGGTATTCAATGCAACATATTTTTCTCTGAGAGCACAGCAAATCAGAAGGTCTTAAGTGCCTTCTTTCAGTGTAGTGTTGATGCCACTATACTGTTTACTATCAAAACTGCCAGAGAATCTTCAAAGGAAAGTCTATTGCTTGCTTTCTTCCCTAACTTTTAAGTCCTCTATATTTACATACCTAAATAATCAAAGTGTAGATTTGTAGTGGAAACACCTGAAATTCTAATGAAACACTAACATAAGGCAAAACAAAGCTCTCCATGGATTTAGCTAACTAAAAGCAGTCTGGAAGTACAAATGTTGAACAGTTAGTTCTTTTGTACACGAAGGGTTAAGAACAAGATGTCTGCTTTTAGTTTGTGTGTAGCTTCCTATATTTCCCAAAGTGTAAAGTAATTGAGATTACTTGCAATTTAGTTCAACTGTCTACTCCTGCTTAGATTTGGGGATTTAGGCTTTTTAAAAAAAATAAAAAGGTACAGAAAAACAATTTGAGACAATGGTTATGTTCAGCTTCTGGAATTGTTCCATCTTTTGAACAGCACAAGCTGTTGTGTTAATGATTCCTTAGCCTACCTGTGGGCAGCCATATTTTAGGCTTCCACATTCACTTTAGAGTCAACATCAATTAAAAGAAAAAAAAGGCAGAAGATTTAGCAGCATTAGCTATTTTCACACTTAGTTGGGCTGCTTGTTACCAAGTGTCTTATGACATCCTGACAACAGTTAGGGAAGTAATCATGGCTCTGTGACATCTAAAATTCTCTGGGCTCCAGCTTCTTATGAAAATGATAAAAATTTATCTCATACTGTTATAAAATTCACTGGGCTAAGTTTTAGACACATTTAGCACATGAAGAGTTTAATAAATACTGGCTTTGAGTTTAATAAATATTAGGTTATTAGAACTGATTTCCATCTAGTAAAACTAAAAGTGATTCCATTATTCTCCCAGAATTGTAGTGAGGATTAAATAAAACAAGTATTGTAGGGAAATCACAGAGAATTTAAATGAGAGTAGTGTAAAAGAAGAATCTGCTCGCAAAGATTGTTTTTAGTTAACTCATTTACCAAGAGAAAAGAATCTGCAATTACCTTTTTTTTTGTGTGGGCAGTTTAGCCCACCCATATGGTGCCAGGGATCAAACCACGGTCCCTGCATGCTTGCCTAAGCAAGCGCTTTAGACTGCTGAGCTATCTCACTGGCCCTGCAATTACATTTTTAAAATCTGGAGTTTCTCATGTTACCAAACAGTTCATTTTACAGTACTTTTTTTGGTGAAAGGACATCAAACTCAAGATCTTGTGTTTACCAAACAGGTGCTCTGTTACTAAGATAATCCCTGGCCCTTTACAATACTTTCATTTGCCAGGAAAAAAAAAAGTTAAACTTAGAATACAAATGGCAAAAGCTAGTCTTTGGAGTTTTTGAATCCTGGTTTAACAAACATATACATGACTGGTAAGGAGGAATTTTCACTGAGGTCAGAGGAATACTGTAGTAGCAGACTAATGCTGAGGCTAGTATTGGAAATTTTAATATTTTACATTGAAAATATAAAAAAGAACTTGAGGGCCACAGAGATAGTACAGTGGACCAAGTGCCTACATAGGCAAGCACAGGGACTGGGGTTCGATCCCTGGCACCACATGCCATGCTGGCCCCACCTCTGGCTGCTCTGAGCAGAATAGGTGCAGTGGGGCACTCTTGTAATCCCAGAGCTGGGGAGGCTAAAATCAGGAGGATCACTATGAGTCAGAGCTATGTAGTGAGATCCTGTACGAAATACATTAAAAAAACAACAACAAAAAGAACTTGATGTTTTGGGGAGAAGCAACATGGTTTAATTCTGGAAACCTGCTCATTTAAATCTCAATCATCTGGGGTTACTTACCAAAACAAATGTCAGTTTTCAATGTTTAAGACATAAAAAGTGAAAAGTAAAAATCTCATTACTTGAGGGCCAGGGAGATGGATGGCTCAGTGGAATAAGCGCTTCCTGGCAAGCACAAGGGCCTGAGTTCAAACCCCAGTACCACCAAAAAAAAAAAAAAAAAACCAAAACCTCTCATTACTTGTATTCTATTACAATTATGACCATTAAAATATACTTTTTCTTAGCTATATTACTTTCTCCAATAAAAATATTTTATAATTCAACACACACTCACTGGGCACCTGTTATACTGTACTGCATAAGAGACGATGATAAATGTAATCTGAAGAGAAGTAAAATATACTTAAAAAGAAAGGTACTTTTAAGATAGTGTGTAACTTAAAAGGTCACAAGTCTTTGTTTTCAATGAAACACAATTAGTATGTAGTCACAAAAGAATATTAGAGCATTCAAGTAATTTAAACTTAAGAGTTTAAAATGGATTTTATGTGCTACAATAATTCAATCAATTCCCAAAGTAAGATTCCAAATACAAATAGTTACATTAGGGCCAGGGAGATGGCTCAGTGGAATAAGCGCTTCCCTGGCAAGCACAAGGGCCTGAGTTCAATCCCTGGTTCTACAAACTAACTAACTAACTAACTAACTAACTAACTAACTCAGTTACATTAAGTCTAAAACTATGCAACCTAGGATGGGATGCACCTCAGTGGCATGGAAACTGCCTGGTAAGTAGTAAGTCCTGAGTTCGATTCCTACTATCAAAAATTAAAACAATGCAATAAAAATATGTGACCTACCGTGCAGGACCAGAAGGCTCATCTCTTGCTGAGCTTAATACAGTCTTAATTATAAGTTCCTAAAATAAGCAGAAAGAGTTAATAGCAAAGAGGATTTTCTTTATTAATTCAACAAGTATTAAGTTGGCCACTTCAGACTAGGCACTGTGGCAGGCCCAAGATTTAAATGAAACAGTCTGTCTTCACATATATACTTTTAATAAAGAATCTGATGTTATTTGTCAAAGTAGCTAAATATAATAACTTGTGAAATTGATAACAGTATGTTCAGAATAACCTTTTGTTCTGGATTACAAGAGTAAAAAAGCCTCAGTATCAGACAGATAATCAAGGCAGAATAGCTTAAAAACATGAACATTTTTTAAAACTTGAGAAACAGTGACCCAGGTGGTGTCACTGGTAAATTCTATCAAACAATTAAAGAATAATTAATACTGGTATTTCTCATACTCTTCACAAAAGAAGTAGAACATTTCCAAATTGATTACAGGAGACCACATGGCCTTAAAAAAATCAGCTCCCCTACCCCCCTAAAAAACAAACAAACAAACAAAAAAAAAAACCCTACAGGCCGGTGTAACATAGATGCAAAAAAATCTTCAATGTAATACTAGAAAACCAAATTGAGTAGCAGCACAATTTGTGACAGCCAAATCTTGGAAGCAACCAAAATGCCTATCACCTGAGGAATAGATGAAAAAGATGTGGTATTTTTATACAATGGTGTATTACTTAGCTATAAAGAATGATAAACTCAAAGATTTTATGTTTAAGTGGACGCCATTTGAAGATATACTTATAAGTGAAATAAACCAGATCCACATATGTAAATATTGTATAGCCTCCTTAGTGTAAGAACTCAAAAGAATAAATAAAAAGAGAAAGGTAAAACACAATTAAAAGGAAAGTGAGAACTTCAGGATTAAACAATGAAGAGAGGCCAAGGAGAAACGCTAGGAAACACGATAGGGGCAAAACCATACATTTATATGCAGAGATGGTTAAGGTAATGACTCTGAGAATTTTTAGCAGGTTTTTGAAACTAGCAGTTAATTGGTAGGATTCTCACCTTGACTATATATGCTGATACCTGTGAACTGAGCAACTGTACTGAAGATAGCAATGTGTAATGCTGGGGCCATGCTTTGAATACCTGTCATTCTGGTCTTCTACATACATACTCCTTGTCATGTCATATCAATTACTGCTATACTGTCTCTCAAGTAAATGTTTTTTTAAAAAAGGATAATAAATGAAAACAGATAAAAAAAAAAAGTCATAGGACTGTACTCCTACAACGCTATATATGGTTAGATTTCTAAATTTCTGATTAAAAATATGTTGTTTATTCCTATTTTTTTTTAAACATTTACTTTGTCTTCACATTCTGTAGGGATTTAAAGTATAACATATCGATACTTGATGGAAAATACCTGTTTCAAGTTATGTCTAAGATGTTTGATATTCAGACAGGGAGGTTAAGCTCAACTGTGTATGTTATAGGGTAATAATATTAAGCTTTCTTCTGGAGGGTTAACAACTTGAGTTTGTAGACCAAAAATTAGAGAAAAAGAAGGGCTGCAAGCACAGCCAACATTTTGGCCCTAGCCATTCAAGGTCAGTAAAGACTCTGGACATAAGAAAACCTGTGCTGTTAACATCCTGTAACTCGGTAATGTCCCAAATTTTCTGATTAAGGAGATTATGAGGCCACAGAGAAAAGTGATTGACAATGTAGAGTGTGCCTTAGGAGAGTCACATGGAGAAAAAAATCTTTCAGGCTTTCACAGAGAGCAAATTGGTCAAGCAATGGCCATGACTCATTCACATGGCTCACACTGACAAAGTGTGTTGGTACAGGGTTTCAGGATAAATCCTGAGGGGATTTGCTGGCCTTGTCAGATACAAAAGGTACATTTCTTGTTATATAGGTCTTACTTTATCATGGTCTTAGCCATCCAGCAGAAAAGTATAAAAACAAGGTATAAAAAGTAAAGCCATGTTAATATTCTGAGCTATAAAAGGCTCAAGTCAACAACTTCTGACATTGCCAGTGCTACAGATAACCTACTACTATTATGGACTACTGGACTATATTTGATTATTTTGCTGAATTCACGCACCTATTTAAATGGCAAGGGAATACCCATCTCTGACAAAACTAAACAACAAAAAAGGCAGATACAAACAAAGGACCATTTTGTATTTGTAGATACAAAATAGTTAGGATACATGTACAGCTATTTTTAATTCAATAAGAAGAAAGATTTGTACTACTTGTGTTTGGATAAGATATCATGTCTGCATCTTGTGCTATGAATAACCACAACAAAGACAACAATATTCAATGTATTAATTATTGAAATTGTCCTATTAATCAGTTTTTTTTTTTTTTTTTTTTTTGGTGGAACCGGGGATTGAACTCAGGCCCTTGCGCTTTCCAGGGAAGCGCTTATTCCACTGAGCCATTTCCCCAGCCCATCTATTAATCAGTTTTGAAACTGTCTCATTGCTACATGATTCTCAACAAAATTGATAAAAATTGAACAGCACATTGAAAGGATTATATAGAATTTATTTCTGAGATGCAAATGGTTCAATATATGTAATAAATTTAACACCACTCTAACAGAGTAAAGGATTAAAATCTGGTTATTTCAGGAGGTTTAGAATACACAATATCCAGCTGGGGAGACAGCTCGGTGGCTTAAGCTTCTGACAAGCACAAGGATCCGGGTTCTATCCCTATTAGTGCATGCTATGCTGGCTCCGCAATAGCTGGTCCCCAAAACCAGGTGTGGTGGTAGACCTCTGTAATCCCACTGCTGGGGAAGCTGAGACAGGAGGATCACTACAAGTCTGAGAGACATTGTATCAAGTAAATAAATAAAATATTATAAAGACAAAACAAAACACAATAACCTTTCGGAATAAAAATTCTCAGCAAATTAGATATGGGAAGAAAGTTTCTCAACATAACAAATGTCACACAAATCCAGAGCTAACATCAGTCAAATGTAAAAAGCTGGAAGCTTTGTCTCTACATCAGTACCAAGACAAGGATGCCCACCTCACCAGTGGAAGTCCTGCCAGAGCAACTTCACAGAAAAGAAAAAAAGAAAAGCCATCCGTATAAAAAGGAATAACTAGTGACTCCCAGATGTCATGACCTAATACTGCAAAACAAAACAAAATAACAAACCTGTAAGAAGTCTACTCTGAGAGCTTTAGGATACAAAATCAACATAAAAACCAGTATATTTCTATATGTTGACAAAAAAAGTCTCTGAAGAAAATAACAATCCCATTTAATGACAGTATCAAAAACAATACATTTCAAAATAAATTTAACCAGAGGTGAAAAACTACAACACAGAAACTGGAAAAGATACAAATAAAGGAAAAAGTATCCTGTGTTCATGAATTAGAAGAATATTGTTAAAATGGTTATGCTATCCAAAGCATTTTTATTTCTGGGTACACGTCAAAAGGAAATGAGATCAGTATGTAAAAAAAAATCTATATTGCTATATCCATTGCATTATTTATTATTCATATTAGCCAAGGTATGTAAAAAAAACATAACCATCAAGACTAAATGATATAAAGAAAATGTCATATATTCATATATACACACACATACATACAAAATAAGAATTCATTTAGCCTTTAAAAAGAAGGCTGGCTGTGCTGGCACAGGCCTGTAATCCCAGCACTCGGGAGGCTGAGGCAGGAGGATTGTTGTGAGTTCAAGACGAGTGTGAGCTACAAAGTGAGCTTAAGGCCAGCCTGAACTGCACAGTGAGACCCTGTCTCAAAAAGACAATCAATCAATCAATCAAGCAAGCAAGCAAGCAAGCAAGCAAAAAAGAGTTCTTATTTGGGCATGGTGGTACACACTTGTAATCCCAGCACAATGGGATCATAAATTTGAGCTGAGCCTTGGTAGCTCAATGACTTAGGGAGACTGTCTTAAAAAAAAAAAAAAATGCAGTTTAATGTGAAAGCCCTAGGTTAAATTCCCAGTAATGCCTCCATAGCCTCACCAAAAGAAAACAAAAATACAAAAGAAAAAAATCCAAAAACAGTAACAAAAAAAGAGAAACAAAAAAAAAAAAGGAGAAACAGCTGGCTATATGGTAGCTTTCACTTATATGTGGAATCAAAAAAGTGGAACTCTTGAAAAACAATACTGTGGCATATACTTGAACTCTGCTAAGCGGGTACACCTTTCTTGTTCTTAGTAACCTCCTACAAAAAAAGATTAACTGTGAATATTGTGATTTATCAAGACACAATGTTATGTACTGTTACAATTTTACTTCAATAAAGCTGAAAGAAAGAAAAGCTAGACCTTCTTTTTTTAGTATTTAGGACAGGGTCTACAGGGTCTTACTACGTAGGTTGGACTCATAGTGATCCTCCTGTTTTCAGTCTCCCAAGTGCGGGGATTAGGCGTGTGCCACCACACATAGTTTCAGTTGCCATCTTAGCATACCCTGGGGGGTGGGGCTACTGAGGATCAAACCTTGGCAGCTGCATTCTGCCTACGCAAGCACTTTAGTCCACTGAGCTATATGTGGCTGGTCCGCTAGCCTCTTTTTGATAATGTGTAAAGTATGATTTTTTTGTAAAGTATGATCATGTGAGAGTCTAGGGAAATGTTCTATATATTTAAGTTAAATAAATTGATTCAAGAAGGTAATAAAAACTATAGAATACTGAGGTAGGTATATGCTTAGCAGAAACAAAAGACTAGTCTACTAAAGAGTCAAGATATTTAGGAGAAATAGAAAATTAATCAAGATAAATCTGTGTAAAGTCTGGGGGTACAACTCAGTGGTACAATGCTTACTTAGTATGTGTGAGGCTCTGGGTTCAATTTCCAGTACCTCTTGTTCCCAAATCTATGCAAAATAAGCCACAGACATTTAGAAAGGTCAGAGACATAAAAAGTGTGAAATACTACAGTGGCTGAGGAGCCTAAGAACGCCACTAGATTTCATAACTAACAACTGGTTATTGGTTTTTTTCAGTCATCCATGCTTACACCCAAAAAGTATTTATTGGCCATATAGAACTTATTAAGCTTCTTAAAAGGAGCAGTCTTCTATTTATCTTTGTAAATTAAGAACCTAGCCTAGTGGTTAGCAATTGGCAGTTATTTGGAAAATGTCTATTGTTCAAGCTTAAAAGCTTTTGAGGTCATAGACTCTATGAGGTACAGACATTAAGAAGATAATTAAGCCATGCACTTATTCTTAAAGAATTTACAGTTCAAGGAGGGAGGCAGTATTGTAAACAATTAAATAAAAGATCATGTGACATGAAATATCGAGGCAAATCTAGTTTCCAGGAGCTTGTAGTAAGGGAGAAAGGGAGGGACTAGTTATAGGTATGGGCTTTTTTTTGGAGTGGAAAAAATGTTTTAGTATTAACTGTTGTTATGGCTGGATAATTCTGTGACTATATTAAAAACAAACAGGTAGACTGTAGACACAAAATGCAAACAAATACAATGCTCTATGCAAAGTACCAGTGACCAAACATCTTGGCAGGAAGTCATAAATGACTCCAGAAGGAGCTGGCTTCATTAAACATATGAAAATTAAATATAACAATAATGGCATGTAACTTTTCCATTAGATATTCATTTTCTGACTAAGAACAATTACAACTTCCTTAGGGTTTTTACCTTTTGCACTAGCATTAGAATTACATTTAATTTTGGAGACTTTTTTCCCCCACACAAAACAAAATGGTATCTTAACAAAATTACTTTAAATATTATTGCCTACATATTGGTCAAAAGACAGAACATAGACTTTGTAGGTTAGGTTAATCCCTAATTAACTCTTTTTTTTTTTCTTTCATTTATTTTTATTTTATTAAAATACAAATGTCAATCAGACAGTTTCAAGACACCTTAACCATACACATTCGATGAATTAATACATTGCAAACTATTTTCATAACGTTTTGGTATTGTACAAGGTGCATACATGATATTATATTTACATATATTATTTTAGCAGATATCTCTTATCAGTGAATTAAGAGTGTAGTTGCTTATTTTATTTTTTTATACCTGAATTATATCAAAAATTCAATAATTATTTACCTAGTGGATGACCATAGTACTAAAAGCCGACATAATATCCTGTCCAACCACCATTAGTGCAGATCTTGCCTCTCATCCCTAATTAACTCTAAACTGCCTAAGTAAGTTAAAACGATTACCATGATAACTTGGCCTTTATTAACTTCTAAAAATAAAAGTGATTAGATCATGAAGAACAAAGGCAAAATTGAAGTTTTTATTAAAGCATTGCTGCAAATCTTAACTTATATGATTTTATCTAATAGGTTCACTTATTTAACAAAAGGTTTCTCAATATGTATCTTAGGGAGGCAATGTGTTAGGCTGTGAGCATGTAGCATGATCAGGACATTGTGGTGTTTATATGTCTAAATCAGAAGTCAGGCAATAAACAAGAATTAAAGTATGATCAATGTTACAAAGAGAAATATGGATATGAAGAAAAGGTGTGAAATACTTTAGGCATAAATTGGACTGAAAAACTTCAGGGAAACCAAGTTTAAAAAATCATCATCAAAAAATCATCAGCATTTTCCCTAAGGGCTATATTTTCTTCTTTTCAATCTTCTCATTCTAAGGACTAGCTTAGGTCAAGTGTAACTATTCCATAATTAAGGTGACAGGCACAACTATCCAGATAGCTAGGGATGCAGATCAAGTCACATTTTCTTCTCTGCAGAGGCACAGAACAACTTGTTTGCAGCTTTCTGCCTATTATTAAAAAGGCTTATTAAACACAGCCAGTGTCATTCAGCATACCTGCTCCTAACCAGACATACTCATCTTTCTTTTAGGATTAATATCTGAGATTGGGGAAGTTCTACAGCCAACTCTACAGCTGTTAATTTTGCAATATTCCAGCTACTGTTAAATCTACTATATCAGTCCTTTAATGCTTCAAGTACATAAGATTACCACTTAACTCCAAAGTTTCATAGCAGTACAGAAATGTCTATTTCTTTATTTGATATAACATGCTAAGAAATTGGGAAAAGGAATACATGAAGAGTCATATATGTAGGTTTAGTCTGCATGGCTTTATATTGGCAGCACTACCTCTACCTAATGGAATATTTCAACAAATATTCAGCAAGTGAAGAAATCCAAGATGATTGACATAGAAGCAGGCTCACAGTGAGAAGATTCAGAAGCAGCTTAAACACACACATGAAAGGCAAAGTTCTAATGGAGTTTATCTGGAGGATATGACTAGTTAATGTTCTTTAACAATTATGTAGATTTCTAAAGGAAAAGAATATACATTTTATCACATATATTTTATGGTTCTAAAATCACTTAAAATGATAAAAGCTAGCACAGGATTTCTTACCTTAACATCTGTAAATTGAGACATAGCAATATCGGGAATGTTAGGATGGAGAGCAGGCAGTTCACAATATAAGTTGGGAAAGCAAACCAAAGATCCCAGAAGGACTTGTGCTTCCACTCTTGGTGCCTATGTATTAAATGTTAAATAAAAATTTAAAGCATTTTAAAGATATGTTTCAAATATCTTTTCAAAATGGAAAAGACACACAAAATGATTTTTTCTGTGTACATTTTCTATGTAAAATACTGTTATTCTCAGTAAATGGAATGTACAAATAGCAGAACTCCCCTCAAAAGCAGCTAATAAAGCAGAAATCAGCCAGTTTATGAGAGTGTACACAGGATATGACCTAGTTTTCCAACATACATTTGGCTTTTTTTTTTTTTTTTTGTGGATAGGGATTGAACTCAGGCCCTTGCACTTGCTTGGCAAGTGCTTATTCCACTGAGCAATCTCCCCAGCCCCACACATTTGTCTTAATGAGAATAAATGTATTGTAAATCTCTCTCTGTCTCCTTCTACCCCCCCCCGTGTCTCTGTCTCTTCATTTTTGAGATAAGGTCTCACTACATCATTTTTGCTAGCCTTGAACTCACTATGTAGCTCAAGATGACCTAAAACTTGTGGCAATCCTCCTGCCTCAGCCTCCTGAGAATTACAGGTGTACCACAGTGCCTGATTTAAATAATTTTAATGCTAATTTATAAAATAAGATAATTCAATTTCACTACATTATATTTATCCTACCTAAAGATGAAAACATTAACTATATTTTCAAGAAACAACATTCTAGATGATATTTAAATTATACATAAAAAAAAGTACTGTGTATACTACTGAGACAGAAGATAGGGCCCGGGTTAGAGAGGTTGGGATCCTAGTACGCAGAAGTTCCAGAGAGGTTCCCACCAGATGTAGATGGCATAGAAGGGCACAGACACCATAAAAAGTACACTACTGCAGCTTTCTTCATGACAGCCCACCCTGTGGGCTCCACAGTGTACTTTTATCTTGCTTTTTCCTTTTACTCAGCCCAAGCTTGCTGTATAGGGCCACTTTACTCTCACTCTCCACTTTCACTTTTTCAACTAAACTTTGTCTTTTGCTAATTTTGTTCAATTCTTTGTTTGAGACACGAAGAACTTTAAATCCAACTCCAGAAAGAGATGAAAAACCCAAAACCTAGTAATATTTATTGGGTGAGCCACTTTTACAAGTATCCAGTAACACTACCTAGTAAAATTAACAATAGAATTTATGCTTGTACTGTAGATTACAACAACCTCTCATCTTCATCTGAATATTAAGTATTTTGGAAGTAGCAATACTGAACACCTTTTATCCTCTTCTGCTTTCTTAACTGCTCACCAAACACCAGCATTTAACTACTAATGGCACTATTTTATTAAACTATCTGAAAATTGATCTACTGATTTATGTTTAACAACACTCAATAAAAATGCTGAGGCTAACCTGTTAAACATATAATAATTATTTCACATAAACCAAGAACGAATTTCTAGAAAACATTTTCCTCAAATTTCTACTTTTGCAGTACTGTGACTGAACCTAGGGAGCACTGAACATCATGCCCTGCTCTTTTCACTTTTTATTCTAATACAGGGTATCAGTTGCCCAGGCTGGCGTTGAACTTGAAACCTTGTGTCAGCCTCAGGAGAAGTAGCTAGGATTTACCATAGTCAACTAGCTAGGATTTCCTCATCTGAAAAAATCTTAATACAGAGGTAACCCACCATTAATGTACTATTTTATTTTAAACAAAACAATTTATAATCCAGATTTAAAACAATGGAAGTATACAATACAAGGCAGTAAGATGGGGGAAGAGGAGGTTCACATCTACCATTCTATCTTAAGAACTTATAGAAATAAAGTGGATTTAAAAACATTTAATGCAAATGATTAGCTAAGATTTTTTTCTATGAAGGTAGATAAGTTAAGAGGGAATGTTTAGGCAAGCTGATATAATGAGTGCCCTAAAATGTGACTGTAATTAAGAAAGTCACACAGGAATCAATTGTTATGTAATCTGCCTACAAGAGAGGAGAAACATTAACAAACAAATATAATATCCACAGAATCCAAGAAGTAAGATTTCCAGGCCATCCAGACAAAAACACTACATTTGGTTTAGATACATCAAGTTTGATTTCTGCAATGATTTGGTTTCCGAGGTACCTCCTAAGTATTCTCTACATGAATGAGAGAAGACAGAAAATTGATGGGGCCTAGGAGATGGCTCAGCAGTCCCTAGCAAGTACAAAGACCCACGTTCAATCCCCAGTACAGCATGCCATGCCAATAGATAAATAAATAAATAAAAAAGAAAACTATTTCCTATATTTTCCCCAAGAATGTTATATAATCAATATTCTTTTATATAGCAGAAGTTTGTCACACAAAATAGATACTTGAGGATACCAGGGCTTAATTCTACTAAAGAAGAGCTATAAAAAATGAGCAGGCAAGTCATGTGGAGGGGCTGCTCCAATAAACAGTGACAGTTTTCACAGGAAATTTTTTAAATGACCTAGTTTAGTCTCCTCTCAGTTCTATTGACTTTTACCAGTACCTAAGAGATTAATCGTTTGAGTACACTGACAATTCAATAATGATGGTGCAACTACCATACTGTGCATCTTCCATATAATCTACCCTTGGATTAATACATTTCTTAAAATTCCCAAGGAGCACGTTCATTCACTATCTCCCCATCTTAAAACATTTAAATGGTTAGCTCAAATAGCACGGCACTCAAGATCTTTTAAGATGTAGTCTAAAGCTACAATCCTCAACCAATGATTTTACCAACACTTTGTGAACTAATTAAAATACAGATTCTGATTCAGCAGGCTAGCTCCACTGCCCCTCAGTGCCAAGATCATGCCAAACATTTCTGATATGCAGATTATACTTTGGGTAGTAAAGATCTAAAGTTCCTTCCTGGTTTTTTTTGTCCTCTCCTCTACCAGCTCAACTAGCCTCTAAACAAAACATATTATTTGTTATTCTCTGAACACATTTTACGTATGTCTGTTCATCTCAACCTGAAATATCATTCTTCATCTTGTTATGTAACTGGTAATATTTCAGGGATGTTATTCAGTTAGGTTTTCAAGTCCATAAACACAAGAGTTTCCAAATAATCTTTATTTGGAAAGGCTCAGCATTGTGCTGAGCCTTTTTTGGTTTACTAACCTTTTTTCTTACTTAGGTATGGTGTTTCTGTACTGCTTGTTTTCTCTAGTGAGTACCTTAGGCTTGCACATAAACACATGAGCTTCCAAATAATTTAGCAAATCATCTTACATTTCCCACACAACGTGTCACATTATGTTTTACCCATGTAAGCAATCCTTATAATCCTACTGGGCAGCATATCTGTACTTTAAAAAAACAGAGACACAGAGAAATTAAAGTAACTTGAGCAGGGTCACACAGCTATTAAGTAACAGAGGTGGGATTTAAATCCTAACAGACTGGCCCTAAACTCTATGGCTTTAACAAGTATGTAATCCTCTGAACTTATACCTACATTCTGTTACATGTTCTTCTACCACCCCAGTCTCAGCTCATACGGTCCTTGAGTACAAAACTTACTGATTTGTCACATCCCTCTATATTCTACCCAAAGAAATGGCTGTGCTTTCAATGTGGTTTGTCCCCCAATGGTTAATACGTTAGAAGTCTGATCCTCAGTGTAGTGATATTCAGGTAGCATGGCCTTGAAGAAGTGCAGCACAGGGGAGGGAGGTCACTAAGGCATGCCATTAAAAGGGATTAATGTTCTTATGGGTCCCTGACTTGGTTCTCACAAGGGTAAGTTCTTAAAAGCACAGTCCTGCTCTTTCCCTTGCTCTGGCTGCCCACCTTGCCCTGCAATGCTCTTCTTGCACCTCTTGCATGTGCTTCCACCATGATGCCATCCACTATAATGTAATACAGCAAGGGAGTTGTCACCCTTGCCAAAGCTAGGCTGCTTGGGCTTTCAACCTCCAAAATGATCTGTATAAACCCCTTTATTTATAGGCTAGCCAGCCTAACGTAATCACTAGTGAAAATGAGCAGTACAGAAACACTTTGTACATAAGTGGGAAAAAGGTTAATAACCAAAAAAGGCCCAGCACAATGCTGAGCACATTATTATGTGCTCATAATAATACTCATTTGCTCAATAGAAACCTACAAGGCATTGGCTTCTGTTGACCTGGAGATAAGATGAATAAGACAATGATTACTGTTATAATTTTATAACTAGCTGTAAGCATAGGTTCTTCTCTTTTGGAACTGCACATTTCTTCTAGGGGACTGCAACTAGTGTCATGGTTTTAGGTAGTGCCTGTAAGGAACCATTTCTTTGCACTCTTCTTTGACTTTTTTTTCTTAGGCTGGGTCTGGCTTTGCAGTTCAAGCTGGCCTTAAATTCACTATGTAGCCTCAAACTCACAGTGATCTTCCTGCCTTAGTCTCCTGAGTGTGGAATTACAGATGGTACACCACCAGCTGCTCTTGACTTTTATACACAATTATTCTCCTGATACCTCCTTATGTACATACAGTAGATGCCTTATCATACTACAAAAAGAATACTGTACCGTTTAGTCCGGTCTTTCATAACTTACAAATGAAATCATCTACATTTTATTGTTTTGAAAATTTTAAAGTGTCAGCTAGGTATTTTTCTCTTTCATCTACTCTTTATTTTTCCAGCAGGCTTTCAGTTAACTGTTATTTTGCAATTATATTGTACAAAATAACAGAGTGATCTTTCCAAAATATAGAATTGATCATGTCATTCCATGCTTACAGTTTTTCAATGGCTATTCAACCCTTCCTCATGATAAGATCTAACCTTTTTAGCATGGTATACACAGCTAATGTTTTTCTATCTAACTCACTTTTTGCCACTTACATAAAGACATTTTCCAGCTATATTGATTTAGTGGACATCTCATAGTTCCGTGATTACAAGAAAAAAAATCCTCACATGCTATTGTAGAGTTTAAGATTAAATTTCTAAACTGTCTCATCACTGTTGTTTTATTTTTCCATTAAAATATTCAGCTGTCAAATAAAGATCAAATATATTTAAAGTGAGCAATGTAGTCAGACATGCATACACACTGTACTGATTACTCTCTAGTTTCTTTGCTTTTTCTATTAGCCCACTGCCTTTTCTTCACTTTCTTTCTCCTCTGTTCCTCATGTTCATTTTTTTAGGTATTAAATCCATTTATTGCTATCAGCCATTTTTATAACTCTTGAATCGATTTGTCAACTAATTTCATATACTTCAGAATTTCTTCTTTTTATCTTTTAATATAGGAGAGGCAATCAACTCCAACTATACTTGGAACATATAACATCAACTGTTTTGTTTTGTTTTTTTAAAACCAAGTAGCTCTTTCCTTATTTCTTAGCTGAGTTGTTAACTGAAGTTTATTATGAAGAACAAGAATAAATACTTACATTGAGAAAAGCTGAAGAAGCCACTCTACCAGCTGCTACAATAAAATCCATAATGAGCATTGTAGCACCAGGCAAACCAAGTGAAAAGAACTGAGGCGAGCAGTGTTTGATGATTGTGTTAACAATATCCTTAGAACAAGGAAAAGGAAGAAGAGTGTCACATGTATAGTCCTGGGTATCAGCTAATCAAGATCCTTAGGATACATAAGTAACAATTATACCTGTTGCTAATTAGAAAGATTAATTCTAATACTTCTAAATAACTCACACTAGCAATATATTTTGTTAAAGGCAAATATAATTAAAACACATTCATTCATTCATTCATTCATTCATTCATTCATTCATTCATTCATTCATTTATATTTTTTTGGCGGAACCAGGGATTGAACTCAGGCCCTTGCACTTGCCAGGGAAGCGCTTGTTCCACTGAGCCATCTCCTGGGCCCCAAAACACATTTATTTAACTGACATAAATAATAGACTTCTTTCCACAGTGGAGAGTAAGGAAGGCTCTCCAGAGGGATAAAAATGTAAGGTCTACTTGATATAAAACTGTACTGCAGAGAAACTACATATATGAGTTGGTACGTAGCAACTGGAAGCATTCACTTCTTTAGATAAATTGAAGTCCTAAGTGACATACGACTAGTCTTGAACTTGTGGGGCTTGTCCTGTCTTTTGTTTCCCAAGTGCTGGTATTACAGGCACGTACCACATCTAGCTGTTATATATGTATGTATGCATGTATCAGGAATCAAACTCATGACTTCATGCTTGCCAGGCATGTGCTATGCTGCTGAGTTATACTAAGCCCTGTTTTACTTTAAATGAAAACTTTTTCTACAATTAAGAGTGTCATTCCATTTGAGATTGTTTTTATAAAGTTAGAACACTAGCCATCTGAGATAAAATACAAAAAGGTTTTCATTTTTTAGAAATAAATCTAATTATCATCTTTTAATATTTAGTGATCTCAGGCCAGCCAAATAACTCAGTGGATTAAAGCACCTGCTTAGGCAGACACAGAGGCCAGGAGTTCAATCCCCTGTGTGCAGGCCCCACCTCTGGGGTGCCCTGAGATGATGATTAGACTGGGCCTGGTGGCGTGCACCTATAATCCTATCACTTGGGAGGTTGTAAACAGGAGGATCACTATGAGCCCGATCTATGCAATGAGACCCTGTATACCCTGTCCTAAATACAAAAATTTAAAAAAAAAAAAAATTAGTAATCTCAAAATGACCTCTGCGTTAAATTTAACTGATTAGGATAAACATATTTATATTATGTGACTTATAATCTCTCACACCTTCTAGTTTGTGGCCAAGTTCTAAATGTTCTAAAGTGATATTTAATGATGGTAAGTGATACAACTGCCAAGTCAAAGTCATTGTCACAGTGCTATTAAAATAGCAATAAAATGCAGTTGAAAAAAATCTCTGACCTATGTATATGACTTGTAGGCAAAACTATCCATCTATCTATCTATCTATCTATCTATCTATCTATCTATCTATCTATCTATCTATCTATCTATCTACCTACCTACCTACCTACCTACCTACCTACCTACCTACCTACCTACCTATTTGTGGCAGATCTGGTGGTTGAACTCAGGCCCTTGTACCTACCTACCTACCTACCTACCTATTTGTGGCAGATATGGTGGTTGAACTCAGGCCCTTGTGCTATTCTACTGAGATATCTCCCCGGCCCAGCAAGACCATTCATATACCTCAATTATCAATTATAAAATGCTTACTACTTGTACAATGGGACATCAGAGAAGACAATGTCAATCTAAGTAAGCGATGGTTTAATCACTTCTAAAACATATAATAATCTGAAGTTGGAAGAACATTCAAATCAATCTTTTAAGTACTACAATAGCTTGTTTTGAACTCTTTCAAGAATATGGTCATAAAATGGAAGCAAATTATATAAAAAGTACTACATATAGGAAATAGTCTTAATTTTAGATCAAAATCAACAGGTTTGCAGAATTCAGAACCAAATATAAATTGGTAAAACAACTTTGTAGAAGACATGTATATATACCTGATCAATATGAAGTAATCCACAATGCATTATATTGTAGAAATGTGTTAGAAAATCTCTGTTTGGAGATACATCTTGTCTTCTTTTCATTGTATTACAAATAAGTTTATAAGCATGTAATTTGCCTTGTTTATATTTATCTGTCAACATGGTTGCCTAAAATTAAAAGATCGGTTTTAATATTTAAAACAGTAAACACCTAATTGAATATACTATGTAATATAATTTTCATTTAATTCTATATTAGTCCAATTTATTTTCTTGTCTTTTTTTTGTGTGTGTCCAGCTCAGCCCTCCCTGAGGGCAAGGTGGGGCACGGTTGGCAAGATATGTGGCACCTAGAATCAAACCACAGTCCCTATACTTTGCCTAAACTTGCCTAAGCAGGGGCTTTAGATTCCTGAGCTATCTCTCCAGCCCTGTAGTTCAATTTCTTAATTAATTAAAAGTCAGAGGTACTAAAATTAGTTATTATCCAAATGACATAATGTAGTTACAAGTAATACAGCATGTCTCATCTGGGAAAAAGTAGCAAACATCAAATACTTAAAAGAATTACATTTAAAAGTATACAGTGTATTTTGTGATACAACTTAAAGTTTATTTTTCTCTTCAGTACAATACATACTTTGTAACCACTTCGGCTTTACTAAATAAAAAAAAAAAACAAATTCCTGTAATTTTCCCATGACTACTTTCCTCTCTACACAATACCTAATGACTTCCTAAAAATAGTAGAAACTAGGAATTCTACAATTCTAAAATTATACAATAGCTCAAATTTCTACCAATTATTTAAGACTTGTTAAACAAAAAATCCAAACTAGTAGTTAAGCTTACCTTAAAAAGCCAAGGTGTAAGAATTCTTAGTGGAGGAATCAAAACTGGTGGTGAAGGGGAAGTCAAGTTATCAGTTGAAATGCCGAGGTTATCTCTAATCTGTAATTTTCAAATGAAAGGTAACAAAACTTATAAAAACCATTTTCTCTTCCAGTTTGCTTTACTTTTATTTTGGTGGAACCGGGGATTGAACTTGAAATTTGCCAGGCGAGCAGTTATTCTACTGAGCCGTCTCCCCGGCCCTTGCTTTACTTTCAACTGAAATTTAAATTCAGTTTCTATCACTAGTCATATATTTAATCAGTTCATTGACTTCATACTGTGGGGTACCAACTTAGCCATTATAGGGAGGGCAAATGACATGTTCTCTATTGACTCTTTGGTTTCCTAACAGTTTTTTTTTGTTTTTCCTTCTCCGAACTCCTTTATTTTCTCTTTTACCTTGGCTAGATTTTGCCAAAGTTCACAGAGGTAATCAAAAACTTGAGCATGTATTTCAGGATCCATAATAGCATTGACATCTCCCAAAATGCCTAGCATTCTTCGCCACATAACAGTAGCAACATCAGCATGCCATCCGGTGAGAGTACCCCCTGCCATTACACTGCAACATTCAGATGGAAATTCACTGATTTCTGTGAGAAAAAAATATAGTAGTCAGTAATTTTTCAGAAGATTGACCACAGAAACCAAAAAGGCAACTGAAACTAATGTTTAATTTTTTTTTTCCAGCATCAGGAATCAAACTCAGACCCTTGTGCTTGCCAGGAAGGTGCTGTACTCGTGACTGCCTGATTCAAATTACTATTCTTAAATATTTATGAAAGTGAATGAAGGAAATGTAAAAATACTTTG
Source organism: Ctenomys sociabilis (assembly GCA_004027165.1). Classification (NCBI taxonomy): domain Eukaryota; kingdom Metazoa; phylum Chordata; class Mammalia; order Rodentia; family Ctenomyidae; genus Ctenomys; species Ctenomys sociabilis. The sequence continues at coordinate 26,016 of PVKA01001340.1, read as the reverse complement.
TTTCTGAGATCAAAGCTTACCAGTTTCTATTTCCCCTATTATAGCAATAATAACTTATTCAATAGTGCTTTTATCTAGATTTCCCTAAGGAGAAAACTATGCAACTACCACTGTGTAGGTACCAAATGAAGAAATTTGTGTTTCATGTAAACATCAATTTTCTAAGCACATACTCTCACTTTCATCTCAAACATCACATTATCTATAACTTCCCATTATATCATCATAGGAAAATAGAATCTCAGGCTGAAAACAGTTCCTATAAAAAGTCTTTAAAAAACTTTCTCGGTAGTTAAATCTTCTAAAGAAATACATATTTATGTATTTTACAACCAAGCAAATATAGCATTAAGAAAGACATTACAGTGGCATGGAAAATAAATAATTGTGTAAATGTGTAAACACAATAAAATATTTATTAATAGTGGCACAATTGTAATAAATATAGGTAACCTCAACCATAGGACTTATTTCTGCAACTATGTATTAAACAAATTATTTATAACCTCACTAAGGCTCCACTCAGCTGTAAAACATGGTTTTAGATACTGTTATAAGTCTACCTTAAGGTTAAAAAATAAATCCATTATGCTACTCAGTGTATACTGACTCTACTCAAAAATTAAAAGTATAGACTGCCATCAAAATCAATAAAAAATTAGGGGCCGGGAGATGGCTCAGTAGAATAAGTGCTTCCCTGGCAAGTGCAAGGGCCTGAGTTCAATCCCCGACTCTGCCAAAAAAAAAAAAGAAATCGAAAAATTGATAAAAACTTATGATGTGATAAATTATTTTCACTGAAAGCTCAATTAATAAGTGATAATGCTATGTACTTTCTCCTATGAGTCAGGAGGCTTTTTCAATATAATATTAAGAACAAGTAATGCCAAATTATGTGCTTTTTATTTTGGGAAACAGCCCATACCAATACTTCATAATAAAACACAAAAATTAACATAATCACCAATTCTAAGACTGTAAATACGATAAAATCTGAGTGTACATATCTTTAAGAAGAAAAAATATATAGTAACAAATTTTCCAAAGACTTAGAAAAGCCCAGCACTTTAAGATTTCCTAAAAGCCTTGAAAGGGAAACAGCAAATATTTAATTTCCAAATATTGCCTAGATCATCCGGTGTCTGAAGAACAGAGTGGTGGAGCTTCTCATCAAGCTGTAGATCCTTCTGTTCCATATGATCTATATTCAGTGTAGAAGGGGAAGGAGTCTGTGACCTGGATCCCAGAGTGGAATGAACTGGGGAAGCACTCTCTGAACCTGTAAATGAAATTTCATAAAGTTATTATAAAGAGTATACTTAACATTCTATTGTAAAATATAGTATTTTGAAACACCAAAGTCAATGTGATGGCGTATACCTGTAATCCAGGAACTCTAGGAGGCTGAGGTAAGGGTTAAAAGTTCAAGCCCAGCCTAGGAAACTTAGTAAGACTCATCTCAAAATCTTAAAAAGGGCTAGGGATATATCACAGTGCAAAAGTTGTGGGTTCAATTTCCAGTAGCACAACAAATACAAATAAAACAGACAAAAACATCAAAAGACAGATCAGGTTTCTGCATCTAGAAATCTCATATCTATCATCAGACTAGTATGAAATCAGAAACGGACTTATCACACAATGGGAACCATCAATGAGAGTTGAGAATATCTACTTCCCAGCTACAGAAGCTTTGGTACTCATTGCCGCTATATTTTACTTAGTTTAGGCTTGGAGCAAGTGTTGAGTCCCTGCTGCCTTTATATGCCCTTAACACTGCTAGCTTGGTCCACACAGTCCCCAGCACCCAGGCTTCCCGTATCTCTGCTTCCTCTCAATGCAGTCTTTATGAGACAATAAAACATCTAAAACTCTAATGTAATAATGTCACTTCCCCATTTAAAAATCATTCAAGATTTCCTACTGTGCTCAGCACAACTTCTAGTCATGTTTCAAATCTCTGCATCTTTAACTTTCTACTACCTATAACTTTCAGAGGAAGTAATTATATTTATCAGAATACATTATACTTCTGGCCTTTACTGTGAGTTTTTTCTTGGCAGGGTCTCCAGATTGGGAGACACATGTATCATGGGATAGCTCTGCAGCTGGAATTACAAAATGGGTCTTTAAATCAATGAGAAAACTTGTGAGGCAGTTTATTATTCTATTTTAAAATTCTGCCCTTTTCAAGATTCAATATCTCTAGACAGGCTTTTTTGAGTTTTGATGATATTAAAATATATGAGGGCTGGCGAGATAGCTCAATGGACTAAGCACAAGCTTAGGCAAGCACAGGGGGTGGGGTTCCATCCCTGGCACCACAGGTTGAGCTGGCCCTGCCTCCAGACACTAAGTCCACAACTGAGTCTGGGCATGGTGACGGGCGCCTGTAATCCCAACACTGAGGAGGCTGAAAACAGGATACCCAGCATAAAATTCAAACAAACTGTACAAGGCAGGAAATCCAGGAATGACAGTATGGTAAATGTTTAAGAGTTAAAAGATATTTCCTTGTTTTTCCAGAATAGTTCTACCATTTTGCATTCCTACGAGCAATATGAGATTTCTGATTGCTCCACATCCATTTTAACATTTTGACCTAATAAATGTTATTTTATTTTATTTTACTTATGTTTTTGAGACAAGATCTCACTATGTAGTACAGGCTGGTCTTGAACTTGCATATGTAGGCCAGGCTGACCTCAAACTCACAGTGATCCTCTTGCCTCAGTCTCCCAAGGGCTGGGATTACAGGCTGCTAGAAAGTTTTTAATTTGAATTGTTTTAAAATGTGTGTAGTAGCATCTCATTATGGCTTTTATATGTATTCTGTGATTACTAGTGATGTTGAGTATCTTTTCATTTACATGTTAAAGAACAGCATCAGCAAAAGGTGTTTATTATGAAATGAGAAATTTCTTTTTTCTTTCAGTAATTTAAATCCTATATGGATAGTTATAGTGGATCTAAAAAAAATTGGCTCCTATACTTCAGTCAAACCCTATTATACACTGGGCATGTAAAGTTCTATCCTCTGAGAGAAGAGGAGGCAGGATGTGAAAATACAGAATGAGTTCCTGCCTATCTAGTATTCCCTGGGATCAATTCCATCCATCTGAATTGGCTAAGAAATGTTTAACTCAAAACTACACATCAGTTTTGCAAGTTCTAGCAAACTACAGGATGCACAAACCACTCTGACGATATTCAATATGTAATTGCTTAGTAAGGAGCATTATATTGCAGCTAAAACCAGAGTGAGTGGGGATTATAAAGTAGAACCATCAAGATCTGTGGTCTTGGGCTGGTAAGGTAGCTCAACAGACTAAGCACTTTCTTAGGCAAGCTCAGGGACCTGGATTCAATCCCAGGCACCACATGCCACACTGGCCCTGGCCCTGGCTGCACTGAGTTGGCCACTGAGACTGAGCGTGGTGACTCTAATCCCAGCACTGGGGAGGCTAAAAACAGGAGGATCACTAGGAGTAGTGAGATCCTGTACCAAAAAAATTTGTGGTCTTGAGGATGTTGAGGGTCTTGGTGATGTACTCAGACTTAATTGATCCTTGCACTAAGCCTACAAAAATGTGACCTCATTTAACATGATTGAATTTTCTCAGATTTGACTTGTTATTTCTGGGTGGGTATGACAACACGTAAAAACCTTCTGACAGTCCTTACATTAGATACTATGCTTTATAATTACTATAATACTTCGGCAGAAAATCTAGACTGTAAATAAAAATGAAGATATAGTGCTGCAATTTTTTAAAATTAATTGTTTATTGGTACATTTTAGGTATAAATAATGATCACAGTCATCACTAGATAATTTCTATCTATATAAGATATATCTTGATTCTTAATTTTAGTGCTATATTTTTAAACTTTTTAATATAAGTAACTGCAGATAATGCTCTTGTGAGGGCTGGCCAGATAGCTCAGCAGACTAAAGCACCTGCTTAGGCAGAGTGTAGTGGCCAGGGTTCAATTCCAGGCATGCTGTGCTGGTCCTAACCCTAGGGCGCACTGAGATGGCAACAGAGACTGGAGGCATGGTGGTACCCGCCTGTAATCCCAGTGCTAGGGAGGCTAAAAACAAGAGGATCAATACGAGTCTGATCTATGTAGTGAGACCCTATAGGCCCTGCAGACCCTATACCAAATACATAAAAAAAATTTCTTGCGCATGTATGTGCAATATTCTGTGACTATTAGTTCAAAGGGCCTTCTGAAAATTGAACAGACTTCTTGTCAAGAAATTATTTCAAACGCATCTTTAACAATGGAGGGGGAAAAGCAATACATTAAGCCAAGTAATATTTGAAAGCTTTTCAAAATTTAACTAGAATCTTTGGAGGTTTTAAAAATTGAATTAGAGGAAAATACTCCCTCAGGTAACTTTACCAGTAACTGTTGCAACTTCAGCAGAGAAAGCCTGTTGATTAAGACTGTTTGTCTCAGAATCTATATGAAGTGTGGTTAGACTAGCCACTTCCTGCTCCTCGGCACTCTGATGATGGCCAGAACATGAATCCACATCAGCAGAGGATGCAATTCCAGTGTCAGCTCCAAAGCCAAAGTCTATAGAAAGGAGAGTTGCTAGTGTGAGTCCCAGGCAGAAAGAAGACCAAAAAGATTGTAGCTAAAACCACAAAAAGAGTAAACAATAACATTTTAAAGATTATAACTCAAAATATATTTTAAAGGTCTGAGTAGCTTTATTATTATCAATAATAAGAGAAAGAGACGTGATACAGCATCAATGATTTCACCCATGTTTTCTGAGAGTTGGTAAAATATGATAATTTTATAGTTTTAAGAATATAAAAAAGATGCGGTAAAAATAATCTTTCCTTTAAGTTATATTTACCTAAGATCAGAGTAGTATATAATCAACTTCTTTCATAAGGTTTTCATTATCTTTAATTTTGAGGCCCTTCACTAATCGCCAAGTGTAATAGAGAATATTGCAGGATAATCATGTGGTCATAATAAAGTGCTAGGTAACATCAGAGATATAATTTTAACATGGAGCAACTTATTCAATAAAGGTTCTGAGTTTGCAGTGATTAACACAATTAGTCAATGATTCACAGATATAATTTATGAAACAGTAGCCAAGTGTGCTTTATTTTGATAATAAATCCTTAATAAATTGTTTCCCTTTTAACATTTTTTGGCCTTAAAAATAAAATTTCCTTTATGAAAAGGCAGTTATTTCTTATATGCCCTAGTTTGGCAAAATAAAGTAATTCTCTAAAACTTCTTTTGGACTTCCACTGAGAAGTGAAATCAAACTATGTAGGAATGAGATGGCCATAAAATCTGCATGTTAGTTTTGAACAAACAATCAATACAAAACATGCTACTTCAATAGTAAGAGATACTTGCTGTCAAATTTTCGGCCATCATACTGGAAAGCACTGAAAGAATCCGAGTGACTATCTGAGCTGATAAGATCACTGCTCCCGGCACTAGCAGGAGAAGTCCATTCAGAGGGCACTCCTGGGTCATCAACGGGGCGCATCTGGTTCTGCTTGTTTAGAATATCAGGGAGGTCTTTAGGAATTTCAAGGCTGCCTGGACTACTTCCTCTTCTTGTCATATTCTAAAAATTCAAGAAACATTTTACTGTTAAAAATAAAAGAATTTCGCTATGGAAAAAAGTATGGATATGCCTTAAAAAAAAACCTAGAATAGAAATTCCATTTAACCAAGTTATTCCCCCTTCAAGTATCTTTAAGAAAAAGTAAAAGACATCGTAGTATAGTGACACATACATATTTATGTTTACAGCAACACAATTGATAATAGCTAAATCTTGGAGACAGCCTATATGTCCATCAACAGATGAATGATAAAGGAGTCAGGGATGTAGCTCAGTGGCTTAAGCACCTGCCTGGCAAACGCAAGGTCCTGAGTTTGATTCCAAATACCAAGAAAGAAAAGAAAATACAATATTTATATAAAATGGAATACTATTTTTTTAAATTTTATTGAAGTACAAATATCAATCAGACAGTTTCAAGACACCTTAACAAGACAGATTTGATAAATTAATACATTGCAAACTGTTTTCATAATGTTTTGGTATCGTACAAGGTGCATATATATTGTATTTACAGATATTATTTTAGCAGATGTCTCTTATCAGTAAATTAAGAGTAGCTGCTTATCTTATTTTTTATACCTGAATTATATCAAAAATTCAATAATTATTTTCCTAGTGGATGACCACAGTACTAGAAGCCGACATAATATCCTGTCCAACCACCATTAGTGCAGATCTTGCCTCTCATAGGATTATTTTGGAATACTATTTTGCTACAGAATGAAGAAAATGGGTGATCTGATGATTCTTTTGGCATGTCAGTCTGGCTGTTAAACTGTGTTTATGATAATTAACTTTATAAGACCTATAAACTAAGTAAGTCAATTGCATCCTGACAAAGAATTTTTTTTTTTTTAAAGAAAAGGGGAAAGGGAAAAAACAACTGAGATATGTTACATACAATATACTAATTCCCCACAATGAAGATAGTCATTATGCTCTAGAAACATGTACTAATAAAAATATGGAATTATGAAAATTTGGGGAAAAATGAATTTTTCATTTATACTGAGCACTTACTTGAAACCTTTCATTTTCGAAGGATGGCCAGATAGCTCAGCAAGTTAAAGCGCCTGCTTAGGCAGAGAACAGCGGCCAGGGTTCAATCCCTGGCATGCCACGCTGGCCATGCCCCCAGGGTGTGCTGAGACGGTGATTGAGACTGGACATGGTAGCACATGCCTATAATCCCAGCACTTGGGAGGCTGAAAACAGGGTCATTACGAGTCCAATCTGTGTAGTGAGACACTGTTCTAAATTAAAAAAAATTTTTTTCAAGATAATTACTCTGTGTGTGTGTCTGCCCACAACTCCTGTGCCTGCTTGCAGGTGCTTTAATCCGTATAAAATATGTTTTAAAAGATTTTAATTCAGAAAGGGGTTAAACTGGGAGGAAAGACTTTTAAATAAAAATTTCTGCCTAAAAATTCCTACACATAGGTGAATATATTTTTAATTCTCTTAACCTTCCTCTCTAAAACCAAACAAGCAAATTAAAAATACAACTTACCGAGGCATTACCACTTCGCAGTCGTTCGGCTATAAACTCATCCATCAAGTCAGGAACATTAGCACTGCTGCTGCCAATATCACTATTAAGAGGCAGTTTGGGGCTCATGTCCTCTTTATTGACTAAAAGTAAATAAATAGCTATATATAGTGAGGAAAAACTTAACTGCATTTTCTAAATGTGAAGCAAAACAAAAACAAAGGAAACACACACATACACACAAACACCAAAAACAAAGTACCTATGCCATATCAAATTATTTGCCAAACATGCATTTATGAATAATTTCCCTCCTTTTAGATTTAATTTTAAGAATTAGTAAATTGATGTTTACTTTATTTAACTAAGCAGATGTTAGTGAATCTTCAATATGACCCTAAGTAGCAAGAAAGCTTATAGATAAGCACTAGTTGAAGTCAGGTTAATATTGCCTATAAAGAAACTGGTATATTGATCTGTCTTCCTATTTGTATGGTTTTACAGCCTTAAATATTCATAAGTGGAAAAATATTTGCCAACTACATATCCCTTCAATCTGTACAACTCTCAATGTGATACAAATTCATTAAAGTTTGCATATTTGTAAATAAAATATCTATGGTTTTGATAGTGTTCTTTCCACTATAAAATCTAATTTTAGAAAATAAAAAAGGGTTTCTTCACAGGCTTAAAAAACACCATAATATTTTGATTTTTATGTGATTACATTATGATTTACATTTAAAGAGAAAATTTTATCTTGTGAAACTCATAAAAAGATAGAATATTGTTTGCTACTACTATAATACTGAAAAGTTAATCTATCTACAATGAAAAGCAAATCAGCATTGTTTATATTCCTAATGAACTATAAAGCATTTCTGATTAAAAACATATACTGGAAAATATATATACTGGCAGCAGCTCACTGTGAAATACCATTATCTTTATATTACTGGCCAGGCTTTGCTAAGCTGCCAAATACTGCCCTCAGGTGGCATTAATGGCTCAATGCAAGATGCATTATATAGCGTTGTTAATCATGCTAATAAAACCATGTTAAAATAAATAAAATCAAAACCTACCTTACTGCTGAAAAGTAATTTCCTGTACCTTTAAAGGTATTTTAACTTTCAATCAAGATGTGAAAGTTCCCATAATCTCGCTTTCTTTCTGTAGTTATCCATAGAAGTCCATATTTAAATTATGATTAGCTACCATAAAAACCTTTATGCAAATTTGTCTCAGCAAAAGGAATGATAACTCTTTCAAGGATAGAATTTGCATTTTATTTAAATGAATGCAACACTAGAAGTGTATAGCATGTTTGGAAATGGCTTAAATGCAAAATGACTAAATTCATTTTCAGAATTAATATATAATTTCTTTTGAAGATAATTAACTATGTTGGTGCTAATTACAGGACCTTGATTTCTAGCCTCTTTTTTTTTTTTTTTTTTTGGTGGGACCAGGGATTGAACTCTGGCCCCTGCGCTTGCCAGGGATGCACTTATCCTACTGAGCCATCTCCCTGGCCTTGCTTTCTATTATGTAAGATGTCAAAGTAATTTTCTGACAAGAAAAAACATAACACCAAATAGATACACAGTACAAACAAACTCAATGATACATGTATAGCTAGTACCCTTTTAATATTAACTGTACGGGGGAGGAGAGAAAGTTTAACAACTTGGTAAACTTCCAAGACTCAAGGCATACACAGAGAAATATGTGATCTAGGTAGCTTTTGAAAGATCATTCAATTTTTCCTGTATCTTCTTTCCTATCTTATTCAGCAGCAAAGAGGTTTAACTAAACGCCTTATAAGGGAAATTAGTAATTTAAATAAACACTTTATGCTAGGAAAAATACAGCTGGGGAAAGGCGCATGCACAACCAAACAGAGAGAAAGCAGTGACCATCCCAAAGCTTTTTGATTGCTTATAGCTTGCTTCAGTTGCATTAAGCCAAACTGGTGCTGTCTTTCTCCTTTTGCGCTTTGCACACTGTTAGTGCTCACCTGCAGCTTTCCTTCCAAAATAGCCCATTACATGACTGTACAGATCCCTCAGTGGAGCCTCTGGTGGCATTCTGTTCTGCCTCTGTGGGGAAACATTTGCCTTCGGCTTCGAAAGAGCATGTACAACAGTTTTATAAACGCCACCCAGGGAGCCCTGCTGTAGTCCTGCCTCATGACTTGATGACCTGAGAGTACTACGACTACCTAACAGACTACTTGCAGTTCCTTCTTTTTGCAATATAGTGGGAATCTCTGTAGATTCCTTCACTGTTTTGCTACTAACTGATGCTGCACTAATTGCATCAAGAGGTCTGTACACACCAGGTTTTACAAGCTCGGTGCCACTAACTGAGCTGGTATGAATGTTGCTGGTACTGCCATTATTACTACTGCTGCTGCTACTGCTACTACTAAAGCCACTGAGCTTCCGTAGTCTCATCTTCCATGGAGCTTCTTTGTTTTCCAGAGGATTATAAAACTGAACAGACTCAGTAGATGGTCTAAAAGTAACATGAACACTATTTCGCTTTTTAGTAGCAATTTTCATGATTTTGGCCCTATGAGTTACTGTTTCAGACAAGCTTCTTTTAGTAGGAGAAAGCTTGCTAGTGTTTGAAACATGAGGCATTCTGCGGTTAACAGGTGCTTTTGGCATAGTTTTCTTGGCATGCAACACATGTGGGACAGTGGTTTTTTCATTAATTTGCACACCCTTAAGCTTTTCAACTAATGTTACATCTACACAGGCATCTAATTCTGTGGCTGTTTGTCTATACAAGTATTTCCTTTTTTCTTTATTACTAGGGCTATCTGAAGTAGGTTCTGATGATGCTTTATCAATGTGTGGTTGCTTAAATTTCTCAAAAGTTTGCGGTCTCACAAAACCATCTGACTGACTAGGTACAGTATCACTCATGAAAGCAGATGCATCTGGTTCTTTGTGAAATGGTATGCTTTCAGGAGTCCCAACAAAAGACATAGTATTTTTTGGTTTAATTTCTTGATCTATATACTCTAACTTATCTACGGATGATCTCTCGTCCTTAGTTACTGTAATGATCACTTCTTGAGAAGCTGTATCTTTTCCTATTTCATTTTTACTATAATTTTCCTGGTTTTCCTTAAAATATTCTTTCAGGGAAGAAAGAAGATCATCATCTGCTTCAAGGTCAATGTACTGGATTTGTTCAAAAGCTGAATCTGCAAGTTCTACTGGACCTATTAAGTGACAAAGATGGTCATATATGCTATCACCAACTTCCAGAGAAGACTCTCTACTATGAGTATCAGTGATGTGGCTTTCAGTGGATCTAGTTATTGAAGAAGCCTCTGTGGAACTCTGCAAGCTTGGTGCATGACGGGATGAACTGTCAATGACAGGCACTGCACCTTTGGCTCGTTCAACAGTGAATGGTTCCAAGATGTCAGAAGTACTGCTACTTCGAGGCAACGGCTGTTCCTCATTCAAGGCACCAAAAACTTCATTTCCAGTGTCTTCACTTTGTGAAAAATGTCTGACTCTAGTTGAGCGGGGATGTATTTGAGTGTCATCAATATCTATGAAATAGAAAAATTATATAGAGTACAAACTGTATGAGTATAAAATATTAATTTCAACCATAGCCTAAACATATGCTTTAAATTAAAAAAATTCTGAGTTTTTGTAAATTTCATGAAAGAAAATTAAAAATATAAATCTTTTTTTTTTTAATATGGGCACAAACCAATATAGCATGTTGTGTCAATGAATTAGAAAACTACCAAAATACACTTTAAAATGTTAACATGCATAGAAACAGTGAAGTGATGAAACATTTGGAAGTGCAGTTTAAGATAGAGCTGTGCCAATAAATCAAGCAATTTAAACTTGTTATTCAATTTTTCCTACTTAAGCTCTAAGCATAAAAATACATCTGAACATATAAAGCTGACCTAATACCCTCCTGCAAATTTATAAATTCCTGCTTCCATCCTGAGCAGATAAGAGGCATCATTTTTTTCATTACATTTTGCTCATTTGATTGATCAGGCATTATAAATGGAAACTTTACCTTCTTCCAAAAATTTTATCAGGAAACTATTGTACCAAGGTATTTGATTTTATTCTAGTATTCACTGCCATCAAATAAAGTCCATACATTTAAAAAAATTCTTTTTTTGCTTTAACAGAATAGTATTTAAAAATTCTAGGAAGATACTCTAATTGGCTATTATCAGTGCTAGCAAACTGTCAAATTCTAACAGCAATCTATAGTTACTTAAACCTCTTTTTGAGGCCTCCTGAGATAAGAAACTATTTTTTCTAACATAAAATTTGACAAGTAGCATTAGTGTTCTATTATGTTGCATTATTTATACAGTAATTTATTTACACCAAAAGTAGCAATTTTAAAAATTTGTGCATGAAACTCATGTATGTTACCTAGACATTGAAGAATTTGAAGAAAAAAATTTATTATGTTCTATTGTCATATGCTATTCCAAAACTGGAACACTAGGCATAGAAAGATTACATGTTTAGTATATGATAAAAGTTCAAAATTAAGAATTCAGAATAAATCTAACGAGATCAGCAAACATAACTTTAAAGGAAACAATACAATATTAATTTCAGGTTCTCTCAATTAATAATCCATATTTTTTTCATTCTAAAGAAGCTGAGAGTCAGGCGTGGTGGCATAGGCCTGTAATCCCAGTACTTGGGAGGCTGAGGTAGGATTATTGCGAATTTGACAGCAGCCTGGGCTACAAAGTGAGCTCAAGGCCAGCCTGAACTGTGTAGTGAGACCGTATCTCAAAAAGACAAAAAAAAAAAAAAAAAGAGAAGAAAGATTACTCTTTTTTCTTCCCAAATAGTCCTTACCTTCATATTAGAAAACTAAACATTATTTCACATTATTTCAGCTTGTTTTCTTCCTAAAATTTTGCTATCAGAGATGAATCTCTGAACTTGCTATGCAAGTTTAAGAAGACAACTGCTTTTCAAAACTTCTACTAGAAGCCAGGTGTGGTGTGCACATCTGTAATCCCAGCACTCAGGAGGCTGAAACAGGAAGATTACCGAAAGTTTGAGGCCAGCCTGGGCTACACAGTGCATTCAAGACCAGCCTGAACTATGTAGTAAGACCTTAATGACAAAAGAAAAAAAGTATATATATTTTTCTGTAGAAACATAGTGTAAGTTTTAAATGAGCACATCATACTAAAGACATGGAAACAGGACAACTCTAACTACAAAATCAAAGAAAGTAACTGCTGACAGGAAACTAACGCCAGCACTTGAACTGAGTATAACTGATTATAACAGGCCTTAAGTTTATTTGGGAAAAATATACCTGAACTGTACTGAGGAGAAAAAGACTAAACAGCTAAACTAGTTACAGATTTTCTACATGACAAATTTATCTCATTTAATTCTAAAAAGTACGGTGAAGTGTTACTAACCTTACTTTGAAAGTAAAGATATAGTAAAAATGAAGAAACTGTATAAATGACGTACCCAAGATTACATGGTATAAAGTTAAGTGGGTGTTTTTTGTTTTTTTTTTCTTGTGCCAGAAACTCAGGACCTTGCATATGCCAGGCTTGTGCCACTGAGCTATATCCCCAGCCCTGAGCATTGATTTAAAATAAGGCAAAAATAGTCCATACTATTAGCCTCTTTAATGTTATATGTTTTATATTCACGAAATCACTAATTTTTAAAAACAAAGTTGGTAAAATTAATTATATTATTAAAAAACTGCAGAGCACCATAATAATTCTCTATAGAGATACAAATCTTAAAAGACCTTCCTTGAAAAAGCAAATATTGATGAACTGTATAAAATAAAATTACTGAAAGATTTTGTATTGTATTGTTAAAAATAATGACACGAGGTTTAAATTAAAATACCTTCAAGACAATTTAATTATGCTGGTCATATTTTAATCTTGAAAATATAGGCATTTAAATTAGTTTATCTTAAAGAGAAACCATTTAATGGGCAAAAAAATGTTTTTAAAAATGTGTTCCAACCCTGAAAAAAAATGCTTCCTAAATAGCCTATAATTTATAGAAATGGAACATTTTATCTCTTTGCTTGCTTGGTATTAAAGTGTTAGAAATTATTTTTGTATTAAGATTTTTTGCTGAATATTCTGCTTTAATGATAGGGTTTTTTTTTGCTTGTTTGAAAAGTAAGCTGAGAATTAAATTGTAATATGTAAGAAAACCATTTTTATTTTTTTGAGACAGGGTCTTGCTATGTAGTTCAGGTTGGCCTTGACCTCACTTTGTAGCCTAGGCTCATCTTTAACTCTCTACAATTTTCCTGCTTTAGCCTCTTGAGTCCTGGAACTTCAGGTACGTGCCTGCCACCTTGCCTGTGAAAAACATACATCTTTTCACTGAAAATATGTGTCTTGAAGATTGTTTTATTCATTATAAAATGTCACAATTGCTTGAAAGACTTACCACACAGTACGGCTTACATAGAAACAGGTAGAAGAGAAGAAGCAGTTTTAAAAATAAAAAAAATTGGTACTAAGTGGTAAAAATCCAACTTTCCCTGGGCAATAAAAATCAAATTAAAATACTACCAAATAAATTAAAAATTTTAGAAATTTCTGAAATAATTTATATAAGCAAGCACCCCAAATTCCTTTTACCAAAGTTAAATTTTTAGTCATACAAAAATATTTATAGTCAGTAATATTTTTATGAAAAAATATTACCAGCTGGGCAAGGTAATGTATTCCAGTAATCCCAGCACTCAAGAATCTGGGAAGGCTGGCCAAATAGCTCAGTGGATTAAAACTCCTGTAGGGGCTGGGGAGATGGCTCAGTGGAATAAGCGCTTCCCTGGCAAGTGCAAGGTCCTAAGTTCAATCCCCAGTTCCGCAAAAAAAGAAAAGAAAAGGGGTGTGTGTGTGTCCGAAAGCAGGTGCAGGAGCTGGGGGTTCCCCTTGCCTGCTGTGCCAGTCCTGCCCCCATGGTACACTAAGATGGCAATTGAGACTAGACGGGGTGGCATGCACCTGTAATCCCAGCTCTTGGGAGGCTATAAACAGGTGGATCACTACTAGTAGGACCTAGTAGTGAGAATCTTCCCTAAAAAACAAAAAAAAAAAAAAAAAAAAAAAAAAACCTGGGGCAGGAAGATCATTGCAAATTCAAGACCAGCATGGACTACAAAGTGGGTTTAAGTTCAGCCTGAACTGCACAGTGAGACCCTGTCTCAATAAAAAGATTTTATATATATGAACAGTATGTCGGAGTTTATACATGAATATATACACGTTTGCATGGAAACGTGACATTTTGTGTGTGTGCTTTGCTTATTTGGTACAGTGTCTCACCACACAGCTTAGACGCATGGCGATCCTCCTGTTTTTAGCCTTCCCAACACTGGGATTACGGGTATGCACCACTATGCCCAGTCTGGGTGGGTGTCTTACTGCGCCCAGGGGTGGGATCGTTGCAGCCTGTGTTGTCAAGGATCAAGCCTGGTCCCTGAGCTTGCTTAAGCAGGTGCTGAGTCCACTGAGCTATCTCATTGGCCCCATTGGTGCCATTTTGAAGCAAGTTTTTAAAGTTAATTACTAGGCAATTTTATACATTTTGCCTACTTGGGCAACAATGATAATATACCTTAAGGTAAGCAAGAGGTCTAGAGAATCTTCACTAATAAAAACTTTAAATCTCTATGAAACTGTAAGTTTAAACTGCATGTAATTTAATGTAGGTAAATCCTAAGTAGTTATCCATGTTACTGAATTCATAAGCAAAGATTCAAAAGCAATAAACCAAATTCAAATAAATAATTTAAACTTCAAGCCATCAAAATTTAGCCTAATAAATTCTTCCCTTTTTTTGAACTCAGGACCTGTTGTTTGCCAGACAGGCCCTGTGCCACTGAGCTGTATCTTTGGCCCTAAACTCTTCTATTTCTTCAGTTTTCATGACTTTTAAATTCCAAATATAGCAAATGACCTATATTTGTATGTTAATAAAGTTACAGTATTTTGGGTATGAGTATTTTTCCTATTTAAGTTAGCTTCTAATTTTTCTATGTTTGATAGAGACAGAGTCTTGCTACACAGTTCAGGCTAACCTTGAATTTGGACTCATGGTAATCCTTCTGCCTCAGCCTCCTGCTCATATATGAGGTTATATGAGATGGCATTACACAATGTAGACAGAATAAAGATAAGGTTTAAAATATTCTATAAACAATGAAGAAGAAGATCAGGGATGACCAAAAATTAATAATACAACATTTTGAAATTTGAAAGTTCATTTTTAAATAAGTATACTTTTTAAGCCAGACAGGTGGCACAGAATTTGGGAAGCAGAGAGAGTAAAATCACCATGAGTTCAAGGCCAGCCTAGGCTACACAGTGAGTTCTAGGACAAAGTGAGACTAGAAAGAGAGACTGTTTGAAAAAACAAAAATGACAAAAAGAATTATGCTTTGTAAAAGATGAAGTGAGGAAGAAAAATAAAAAGTTTGGGGTTTGTTGTAGTATTCAAAAGTGAACCCAGGACCTCATACACGCTAAGCAAGAAAGAAACATAAGCAACTTACTAGCAATCTGGTTCTGTTTTTTTTTAAACAGGGCACTATTTTTACAACACTGATGTAACTCCTTTTGCTCCTATCCTTTCCTTCTATCTAGCCTCACAAGAAACAGATTCTAGGCCTTCACTTTGCCTCTTAAGAACCATAGGAACAATAATAAATTCAGTAATTCAGATTTCTTCAATGTAAGCTGGTGTAGTCTTGTCCAATCTTCATAGCGCTACTTTTTTTAAATTGGAAGATTCAATATTTTTCAAATTTGTCCTTTTTTGAAACCTTACTGCTATAAGCTGTTAGTATGTGTACTTGGAATGCAAATCTTTGCTTAAATAGTTTGAGAAATATTGGATTATACAGTTGGTGTTACTATTTTTAACAGGACTTCCCAGGACTTCTGGGAAGCTTCAATATATTGATCAATAGTATAAGCCTCCTTCTCCCTAAACCTATTTATGTCTTTCAATAAAGTATTCTGAGCTTTTGCATCATCTTAGAAAACAGTAACTCTGTAAGTCAATTTTCAGAAAAATAGAATTTTTGCTACTATTTTAAAATGGAATACTTTCTCTTTTTCATTCCCACAATAAAAATTTTTCAATTCAAATCACATCTATTTATGCTTTTATATTTTATATTACAGAATTTTATATATGAAAACTGGAGACAAAGGCATTTTAAATTATGAATAAAATTAGTATCAGTTTAGGAGTATGTATCTTTTTGTGTATACTTTCCACTCTATCATCTGTATTTCTAAAATGGACATTATTTTCATGATCAGACAAGAAGATTTTGTTTTAGTAACAGGTGTCTTAATATCATCTAAACCTTTATTACAGGAGACATTTTATTTGAAATGAGAAATAAAAACAAAAATGCTGCTTAAAAATTCCTTTTATGAGTTCAATTCATGGTATAAAAAATTTCTTTAACCTCTTTGTACATATTTAAATCAAAATCTTATAAAGAGGTAATATTGCTGAATCAATAGCAAGAGTTCTGAAGTAACTCATGCTGGCTAAGTTAGTACTTTAGAACATTCTTTACCTTTTAGTTTTTAAAACATAAGTTACAAGGCAAAAATTGTGTAAAGCGCTGAAGACTGAGAAAACAAAACATCTTAGCAATTCTTAAGAGACTATGCAATTCAACAAGCTTTTAGAAGTATGTAGCCAAAACTCATTTTAATTTTTTCTAAACAAATCAAAACTCGTTTGTATTAAATGCTTTAAAAGCAGCGGGCCAGTGCGATAGCTCAGTGGACTAAGCACCTGCTTAGGCAAAGCACAGGAACCAGGTTTCGATCCCTGGTCCCACATGTTACACCAGCCCCACCCTCAGGCGTGCTGAGCTGCCAAAAGAGTCTGGGCATGGTGGTGCACACTTGTAACCCAGTGCTAGGGAGGCTGAAAACAGGGGGATCACTAGGAGTCTGAGCTACATTGTAAGACCATATATTAAACAAACAAAATAAACAAACAGCTTTAAGTGTATTTTGAAAGTTTGAAACAACTGGGCATGGTGGCACACACTTTTAATTCCAGCAACCTAGAGGCTGACACAGGAAGATCACCAAGAGTTCAAAGGCCAGCAAGGGCTACACAGTGAGTTCAAGGCCATATGGATTGTATATTAAGACCCTGAATCAATCAATCAATTATTCTATCAACACTTGAAGCAAAAAATAAAACAATTGTACCTAGTTTATAATAGTCTGTATGTGGTTTGTTGTAAGAAAAATTATTCTATTTGCAAAAATAAGTAACTGAATTGTAATTTTTTAAAGCAATTAACACCTGTGCTACTCGCATAGTAAGATGCAAAATTCTTAGACCACTGAAAACAAAATACCTGAATTCTTCACTTATGCTAAACATCACTTATAGCAAAGACATGTCATTTTTACCATCAAAATTTATATTGCCCTACCTATATATCATCTAATCTTCCTACTTGTTTGCACTGATACCTTAACAGATTCAGACTCTCTAGCTGTTTTGGTATAAATCTGTTCACACAGCAAGTATTTATTGAACATCTAGGCTTGAAGCCAAATTTCCTATTTTATTATTGTTTTCACTAAAAATCTGTTATCAATTTTATTATAAATTATTTGTAATGAACTGTGTATCATTTCAAAATAATTCTTGAACAATTCAAAAACCAAAAAATTCATTTGGAATTAACTGTTTCCAAATCACTGTATTCTGAATTAGAAAACAAATATATCATGTCCAATAATTAAATATTTTGTCTTATTCTGAGAAATGCCAACATTAAGTATTTTCATTTGCAGTATTTCCAAAGAATACCAACATTAAGACATATATATTTCCATACCTACCTGTTCATAACTTTAATGTTTCCCCTGTTGTTTTATAAGAAACCTGTTTTTAATAAGATTAACCATAGTGGAAGGTATATCACCTGAAATATTAATAAAAATACTCCTTCCCTTTCAGTTCCTCCAGTACATTTAGACATTGAAAGGTATGAAGATTGGAAAAAGCCAAAACAACAACAACAACAAAAAAAAACCAGTAACCTCACCAACAGTGACAATGTCAAGGAAACATTGCTAAGTTTCATTGAACTAGCACGTTTTGCATAGTGACTGTACTCGACACAAGCTTGCGTGTCTAAAGGACAAAACACTATGATTTTATTTACACAAAATTTTTTAAAAGATAAAATTAATCTGTGGCAACAGAAATTAAAAACTTAGTGTGTGGAAGCGTAGAATGAATAATGGAAAAGTTGTATTATTTTACTTGGGATGTTGGTTATTTGTGTGTGTGATTCTCAAAACTTACTGAACCAAGCACAACATGTATGCATTTTATTATATGCTGAGCAAACCTTACTTAAAAAAATAATAAAAGTCTGTCATCCCAGTACTGGAAATCAAGGATATAAAGCAGAATTGGAAAGGTTTCAAAAGTATGGGCCAGGAAGATGGCTCAGTGGAATAAGTGCTTCCCTGGCAAGCGTAAGGGTCTGAGTTCAATCCCTGGTTCTACCAAAAAAAAAAAAAAAAGAGAGAGAAAGAAAGGTTTCAAGCTTCTTGAACTTGGGGCTTCCAAGAATGGCTTTAAATAAGGATGTCCTTAGAATTGCACATACTACTAAATCTAAAAAAATACACTTATTTCCAAAACTTTTATTACATGTTTTTCCCAATTACTTATTGACCTTATTTAGCATCATTATGACAGATGATAAAAAAGAAATTATTCAAGATTTACAATACTGGTGTCAGAACAACAGGGAATTCAAAGTCAAAGCTTTAATTATCTTTTATGCTATCTCTTATGAGAAATCTATGATTCTAAATATACATTGAGAAAAAATTAAACAGAAAAATATTGGACATTGGCACAGCACTAAACTTAGCACTTCCACAATGAACTGCAAGGGTAGCATTAGAGTTCAAATAACTCAAAATGTTGATTTCTCAATCATTTCCCAATTTCCCACACCCTCCCCCAAAGAAATTAACTTTCAAGAGTTTATTTGACTAAGCAAATTTGAAAGCAGAGGACTAAAAAGTGAAAGGTGGTGCAGAAATTAGCAGAGGTGGCACTACCTGAAAGCTCATCAGAAAGGGGAGTGAGAACAATATCAGGCAAGAAGGGTTTGGAAGTATGGATCAGAACAGGAGCACTTTTAGCACTGCGTATATAGGCCGATGGCAGAGCACATTCACCAATGGATCGGCTTCTCATGGCTTTAAAAAAGGAAAAGAAAGAAGTGGGGAAGGAAAAAAAGAAGAGTGACTATAATGAAAGGTTTGTGTCACAGAAAAAGCAGCAACAGAGAAAACTAAAAAGATACAAAGGAGGGAAATTTTAAATTAAAACATTTCAGCACGGCAAATACTGGCAAGCTGTAAGAAAAGAAATCAGAGTACATACACATTTTGAATGTAAATTTTTTGGTATAAAACAGAAAAATGCTTTTTTTAATATTAGCAATTACAATGGAATAGCACTCAGAACAGCACACACTTTAGCACTATATTCTCAAAACTAAGAATTAGTGTTTGCTGAATACAAACACTGAAACAAACTCTTTTTTTTTTGGAGAACCGGGGATTGAACTCAGGCCCTTGCACTTGCCAGGCAAGAGCTTATATACTATTGAGCTATCTCCCTGGCCCTAAATTCAACATTATTGGTTTAAAGAAATTTATGATACAATATTTGAAGGAAATACTGAGTCATTCTTCTTAATAAAGCTGAACTCTTTAAGAATGAATCATCCCTATCTTCATATTTTCCTGCAAATTTCCAAGTCACAAGTCTTTTAAAGAAAATTTTAAATATATCACACTCAAAAAGATTTACTCTCATGATTAGTATTTCTTCCTAATAGGAAAGGAACGCTTCAACAAATCTTTATTTATAAGTAATAAAACTTTTTAAAAATAGAAACATTTACACAAAATAATTTGTAATCAGCATTAAGAATCAGGTTTTTGAGAAAACTAGATGTTTTGCTTATTCAAATTATAAACACAATCTTAAAAGATTGTTTTGCATATTATAAGATTTGATTTCTTAAAAAGTCACTAGTTCACAAAACTGAAGACAAATTTCAGTCTACTTAGCTATAAACTAGTAATTTAAACTTCATAGATTTTTAAAATCAGGACTACCAACTAAGTGAAAATATATACAATATAGAGTACATAAATGAATAGAAGACTTAATGTTGTATAGTAGCTAGGGCAATAATGGAAAAGACAGCTTGAATGTTAATACCAATTCAAAATCTTGGGCTTTCCTAATTACTAGTAACAATTTCTAGATGGTTAAACTCCTTGGCCTGTCATGTAAGATCTTCATGACTTCACCACAATGAACCATTCACTGATCCTTCATGTCTTTCTACCATCTTTTCATGCTTTTTCCACAGAGTTTTATTCTATTCTCCAGAAATTTCAAGTTCTTTTGTCATATCATGGCTTTGTGTGCTACTCCTGGCCTTGGTCTCTTTCTTTTCCTGACAAACTTTCATATTTGAAATATCTTATTTAAGACGTTTTTGGCAATTCAATATATAACTTGTTGGGAAGACAACAATAAACACAAATAAAAATTTCTCCTTTTGCAAAGCTTACAATATTTTCAAAGGGTTTATATTAGACTTCTCAACTTTTTATACATAAGACCATATTCTCTTTGATTCCCTAATGGCTGACACATGAGTTTAATAAGTATTTTATGAATAATGTTATTTGGGTCAGGTGTGGTGGCACACCTGGGGAGGCGGAGGCTTGTGATCAAGAATGAGGCCAGCCTGAACTACACAGTGTGTCTAGTTAGACACACTACATATACAGAATTCAACAATGGTTGGAATATACAGTGAAGCCATGTCTTTAAATATGAAAATCAAAAACAAAGAAAATGTTTTTCTTTTTGACTAGGAGCTAGCTGAAAAAGAGAAGCTTCAGACTATGAGGATAAAAAAGAGAAAACTGACAGAACTATTAACCAAAATTTAAAAGCATTATGTAGTTTTTAACTAGAAAAAAGTCATCACTTTTTCCAAAAAATATTATGAATGTTTGAAAAATTAAGGATTTTTAAAAGTGTTATTTTTACGTTCACCAACATACAGAAAGGTGATAAGCCAGGGGTACAGCTCAGTGGCAGAGCACCTGCCTGGCAAGTGCAATGTCCTGAGTTCTACTTCTGGTGCAAGAAAGGAAGTAAAGGAAAGAAGGGAGAGAGGAAAGGAGGAAAAGAGAAGGAAGTAGAGAAGGAAGAAGGAAGGAGGAAGGGAGACAGGGAGGGAGGAAGATAGGGAGAATTGGAATTTTAAGGTAATAGCAACAATTTGTCTTCAATGTACTGGCTTAAAAACTTAGGGGAAAGACCCAAGTATGCAGGCCCAAAAAAGTACTGCTTATACAGAAGGTAACATACCATCTACCAATTAAACAACTAGATGCAATTTTTAAAGGTAATCTTTTTCAGTTAAATGGAATCTTCTCTTTCCTTGAGGACTGACAATTTCTTCTGTTCCTCTTTACCATTACCAGGAGTTTGGGCACCCTCCCTTAACACATTTTCTGTATTTATATTGGCATACATCTATGTAACAGCCTGAATTTAACAGGCTGTTATTTCTATACACCTTTCTACACATTGATGAACCTAAAGGTAACACTTTTAAAAATCCTTACTTTTGCCAACATTCGTAATTTTTTTTGGAAAAAGTGATTACTTCTTTCTAGTTATTAAATAACTAGAAAGAAGTTATTTTCTAGTTATTTAAACATGATTACACATTTTCTGTATTTGTAGTGGCATACATCTATGTAACAGCTTGAATTTAATTTAATTTGTAACATCCTTAATTCTTCAAAATGTGTTTTCCTTTAGACCCTTAATTGTACTTCATACTTACCTGAAGCCTAACAAATGCCTACCAACCATACAAGATGCAATGTAGAAAATTATTTGCAATGAATTAGCTACTGAGATATTTGGGAATATACTAATCTAAATGCTAAGGTTACCAAATCTCTGTATAGCTACAGATATTCCTATTATCACCTTATCTGCAAGCCATATGCCATCAGACTTAATCTGTAATATGATTTATGTAGACAGAAGGTTAGTGTGAAAAACATACCAAAAAGTAAGAATATTTCCAGACTCAGAAGCATGTCTATATTTGAAGGCATTTTATTCTTATAAAATGGGAGGTGTAATAACAGGCTCCACATAAATTCATCTTGGACTACTCAAACCCCCACAGAGGGTTCAGTCTCTCACTTAATAATGTGGCACATCAATGAAGACAGATGAAAATAGATCTGCGGTTTCAAGGGCCTCTGGGATGACCAACTGCTCTCAAGAACAAAGGGCCAAGAGTTAGAGTGACTATGGTTTTTATTGCTTATGTCACTGGCAAGAAAATAGGGTAAAGATTGTGATTGGGTGTTCAGGAAAAGTAACCTTTGCAGCATGGCTTGCACCAAACACACAGGCTTCTCAATTTGTGGTCAAATAAAAAACCTGATGTTTGGAAAGCTAGCACCTTTATGGCTGGAAAGGTACATTTCATTTTGAGTTTCAATGCCTCAGCAAAGATGTTATCTAATGTCTTAGCTCAGAATTTCACAGGATCTTCTTTTTCCAGCCTTCATGGAGTAGGGTGGGGTAGGGGGAGCAGACGGAGGATCTCACCCAGATGCCCACTAGGTGGTATTCAATCCCATTTGCTTAGCCAACTAAAGGAATATTTACCTCTATATAACCAGCTATTTGTACTCAAATAGCTGTGGGGTCATGTTCTCTATTCTAGTAATACCAAGGAGCATTATGACTGGATCACACTGAATCTTGCAAAAAATCATGTCTACAAAGTGTAATTATTTTGCATTCCTATAATCAAGGAAGAGTTTTTGTTGCTGCACATTCTCAGATTTGGTGTGGTGTTCTGGACCTCAGCTATGCTGGTAGGTATGAGGCCAAATCTCTTAATTTGTAATGTCCTAATGACATGATGTTGGATACTGGGAACCACAAATTATAAATTGAGTCTAGAGAACATCCACACTTATCTTTGCCTTCCTCTTTGAACCAGATTGGAATGGGAAACTCCCCACTCTTTTCTGGTTACTGCTCGAAGCCCTAGGGCTAGTGAGTGCTGTGGTACTCCTAGGGCAAGATAAAACCTGCTGAAGATAAGACACCAGAAAAACTATGATTTCTCCATACCACTTCCCTTTGTCATTGTCCTTGCAGGAGTGCTTTTCAATTTCAGTCTCATCACTGTCCTTTGTACCAGCCCACCATGGTCACCATTATTGTTTCTGGAAATTCCTACTGCTCTTTACTCATTTCCCTTCACTTAAATATAATCAATAAATACTAAAGTTCTGGGTACCTGATGGCCTTTTGTTCCCCAGGAGCAACTGGTCAACCCAGATCTCTGCTGCACCTGCCATTTTTGTCTCTTACTCTTTCTTTCTCACCATATGCTGAAAGGCAGGAGGCTGGGGACTCACTGCATGGAAAGTATTTCCAATATTTGGGCAACTTTTTATATGCTTACTTTGCCTTCTGCATTCTATTTGGTGAAGTACTGAATATTTTACCTATTTTCCAAAAGAAAAAGGCAAAATTTGATTTCTTCCTGTTGGGTTATATATATATGAATTTATCCTTAATCAGGTATGTGTTTTGCAGACTTGTTCCCAATTCTACAGCTTGTCACTTCATTCTGTCTTTCATAGAGCAGAAGTTTTAATTTAATAAAATCTCACTTAGCTGGCTTTTTTTCCCCATGTATAGTTTTCAATTTCTTCCCCCCGTTTTAGTATTTGGTACAGGGTCTCACAATGCAGCTCAGACTCAGCGATCCTTCTGTCTTTCAGCCTCCCCAGAGCTGGGATTACAGGCATGTGCCACAACATTGGGACTCATTCTGAGGCTCAGCTTGCTCCAGGGGTGGGGCTGGTGTGGCATTCTGGACAGGGGACTGGAACCTGGCTTGCCAAAGCAGATGCTTAGTCCACTGAGCTATCTCACTGGCTGTTTTCAATGCTTTATCTTAAAATTCACTGGTAAACCCAACTGGCCTAGACTTTCTTCTGTTATCATCTAGATGTCGTATGTTGCATTTCACATTTAGATCTATTATGAATTTGTTTCTTCCATATAAGTGAAAAGTCTGTGCCAAGATTTGCTTTCTTTGCCTCTGGCTGTCCAGTGACTGCAGCATTTTTGAATTTTTTGCTTCTCTTGTCAAAGATAAGTAGACTAATCATGTAGGTCTATTTTGTTCCACTGAGCTATTTCTCTATTCTTTCACCCACACTCTACTGACTTAATAAAAGTAGCTTTACACTTAAGATTTCAGATCAGGTTTTGTTATTCCTTTGAACTCATTTTTCTCCAATATTGACAATTCTCAGTCATTGATCTTTGCCTATAAACTTTAATTCATCAATATCCATGTAACAACTTAAGAATTTGATCCAAATTATATTTGGACATATAGTGCACGCTGGAAGAAATGGACAACCTGCCAATATTAAGTTTTTCTAGGGGTAGTGATACAGCTCAGGGGAACAGTGCTTTGCCTAGTATGTGCAAGGCCCTGAGTTCAATTTCCAATACCAAAGAAAAAGTTTTTCTATTTATGCACATGAATTATGTATTTTGACCTTTGATTTCTTTCATCAGGAATTATGAAGTTTTCCTTATATATATTCAGGAGATTTTTGTATTTCAGGAGATTCGTATCTGTTTTTGGAGACTTCAATACTAGAGTAAATGACACTTTAAATTCTAATCGTTACACTTGATCTTACCTAAAGGGCTGAGAAGCAACCAAATGCCATTGTTTACTGTTTGCGTATAGGAAGCAACTGATTTTTATGTTAAGTTGGTACCCTGCAATCTTGTTTCTTCAGATTTCCAACATAAACAATCACATCATCTACAAAAACAATTCTCTTTACTCCCTCCTAATGTGTATTTTGTTGTACTTTATTGGAAATACTGAGAACAGTGATGGGACTATAGATCCCTGCCTTACTGTTTTTTTTTTTTTTTTTTTTCCCCTGCTTTAATGTTGATCTTAGAAAATAATCTAATTTCTTTCTTTCATTAGATCATCCATAATATGGGAGATAGAACTTGAGACCTTGTGCTTGCCAGGCAGGTGCTTATGGCACCTTCTAATTTCTTACGATTAAGTATGATATTATAGGTAGGTTTTTAAAAAAAAATTTATCAAGCTGGCAAGGCTTTTCCTTATTCTCTGTCAAGAGGTTTTTATCCTAAATAAGAGCTGGATTTTGAAAACTGTCTTTTCTAATAAGCACAGGAGTTTTGACCTGCTCCATTTTCAACCTGGGCTAGTTCAGCCCTTCTTAGGCAACCTGGTAGAAGCCTGGTCACAGAAGGCCACCGTATTGATGCCAAACAGTGTGGACACCCGACTGGCATAGTGCACTGCAGCCTAGAAATCCTGGACTCAAGCAATCCTCCTACCTCAGCTTCCCAAGTAACTAGGACCTTAGCATGCTGGAGATAGCTTGGCAGTCTAAACACCTGCCTGGCAAACACAAGGACCTAGGTTTGATGTGCAGTACATGCCTTGCAGGGCCCACATGTGCTAGCCACAGAGACTGTACATGGTGGCACAAACCTGTAAACCCTGCGTTGGAAAGGCTGATAGGAGAATCACAAGTCTGCACAGTGAGATCCTGTGTGTGTGTAGTGTGTGTGTGTGTGAGAGAGAGAAAGAGAGAAAGAAAGAGAGAGAGAGAGAGAGAGAGAGAGAGAGAGAGAGAGAGAGA